>CM026897.1:47095672-47246641 GCA_015227895.2 Colaptes auratus | reverse complement strand
ACCCCTTTACAGCTCCTTTCAGGTAGTTGTAGAGAGCAACAAAGTCTCCCCTCACTGTCCTTTTCTTTCAGAATAAATAACCTCATCTATTCCTCATAAGACTTATTCTTGGGACACTCTACCAGCTTGGTTGCCCTTCTTCGGATCTGTTCCAGCACCTCAGTGTCTCTCTCCTACTGTAGATCCCCAAACCGATCACAGTATTTCAGGAGCAGCTTCACCAGTGCGAAGTACAGGGGGAAAATCACTTCCCTACTGCTGTTGTTCACGCTATTCCTGGTGCAGGCTAGAATGCCATGGACCTTCTTGGCCACCTAGGCACACTGCTGTCCACTCAGCCCCAAGCCTGTAGCACTGAAAGGGGTTGTTATGGCACAAATGCAGGACTTGGCTTTTGGCCTTCTTGAAGCCCATATGATTGGCTTCAGCCCACCAATCCAGCCTGTTCAAGTCCCTCTGAAGAGTTGTCCTACCCTCCAGCCAATAAAACCTCCCACCTAACTTGGTGCCATCTGCAAACTTATTGAGGATACTCTCAATCTCCTAATCAAGTTCATTGATACAAATATTAAACAGCAGTGCCCTCAGTACTGAGCCCTAGGGAACACCACTTGTGCCTGGCTGCCAAGTGGATTTAAATCCATTCAGTACCACTCTCTGAGCCTGACTATTCAGTTAGTGTTTGATCCAGAAGAGTGCATGACTGTCCAGTACTTCAGCAGACAGTTGGTTCAGGAGGATGCTGTGGGGAACAGTATCAAAGGCTTTTCTGAAGCTCAGACAAACAACATCAACAACCTTTGTCTCATACACTAAGCAGGAATGTTGATAATTCATGAACAGTGATATGGTAAGCACATGTGCAACACCTTCAGCAGTCTTGGGTGTAATCCATCTGGCTCAATAGACTTTAGAATGTGTAGCTGGTACAGCAGGTCACTTGTCAATATGGAGGACTCCTTATGTTCCCCATTTCTGTCTTCCAGCTTCAGCAGTTGGCTACCAGGCAGACAACTAGTCCTGCTAATAAAGTCAGAGCCAAAGAAGGCACTAAGCACCTCAGCCTTTTCCTCCTTAGTCACTATGCTTTCCTCTGCAGCCCAATAAAGGGTGTAGGTTCTCCCTAGTCCTCCTTTTGTTTAATTTATTTATAGAAGCACTTTTTATTACTTTTTGTGGCCCTTCTAATTTTCTCCCTGCATAGCTTCGCTGTGTCATTGTAGCCTTCCTGAGTGGCCCATCCCCTTTTCCAACCATCACAAACTCTCCTTTGTTCTTGAGTTCCAGTCATGGCTCTTTATGTAGCCAGTCTAGACTTCTTCCCTGATGACACATTTTTCAGCATATGGGGAATGACCTGTTCATGTACTTTTAATATTTCCTTCCTGAAGAGTGCCCAGCCTTTCTTGAATCCTTTACCTTCAGGACAATGTCCCAAGCGACACTGCATATTAGTGTCCTGCACAGGCCAAAGTCTGCCCTTCAGAAGTCCAAGGTGACAGTTCTGCTAACCACACTTCACTTCTGAGAACTGAAAACTATTATTTCATGATCACTAAGCCAAAGATAGCCTCTGAATGTTGCATCCCCTACAAGTCCTTCTTGGACAAACAACAGGTCCAAGAGGGCTCTTTCTCTAGTTGGCTTCTTCACCAACTGTGTCAAGAAGTCCTCTTCCATACACTCTAAGAAACTCTGAGACTGCTTCCTCTCTGTTGCATTATATTTCCAGCACACATTTGGGAAGTTGGAAATTCCCCGCAGGAACAAGAGGCTGTGATCATGGAACAACGTCTAACTGCTTACAGAGTATGGCATCAGACTCATCACATTAATTATGTAGGCTGTAACAATACCCCAACACAATATCTGCCTTGTTGACCTTCTTTTTTGTTCTTACCCATAAACACTCAACTCTGTCATCTCCATCATTAAGTGGTAAACATTCATATCCCTCACTGACATAGAGAGTCACCCCATTGCTCTTCCAAACTTGCCTGCGTCTTCTGAAAAGTTGGGAGCCATGACTGCAGCACTCCACCATTTTTCCATGATGGCAGTTATGTCATAGTTTTCTTGCTTCACAATGACCTCGAGTTTCTCCTGCTTTTTGTCCATGTTGCATGCACTGGTATAGATGTACTTTAGCTGGGCTAATGGTCCTGCCCCCTTGGAGGAGGAAGAATCCCAAATTTCCTCCAGACAGTTCTTAAATGCTTCAATAATTACCAGCTTATCAACTCTTGTGACTTTATTGACACATGGATCATCATCTCCCACTTCCTCCGAGATAGCTGACTGCAGGAACTTACTACAACGTTGTCCCATAGGTGATGACATAGTGTTCCCAGACTCCTCTCTAGCAAGCCCACTTTCATCCCCATCACCCTCTGAATCTAGTTTAAATACCTTTCAGTGAGCCCTGATAGTTCACAGATTCACAAGTTCATAGATTGCATTGAGTTGGAAGGAACCCTCAAAGGTCATCTTGTCCAACACGCCTGCATTGATCAGGGACACCTTCAACTAGATCAGGCTGCCCAGGGCCACACTGAATCGAATCAAATAAAATAGAATAGAATGGAAGAATAGAATAGAATAGAATAGAATAGAATAGAATAGAATAGAATAGAATAAAATAGACCAGGTTGGAAAAGACCTTGAGATCATTGAGTCCAACTTATCATTCAACACTATATAATCAACTAACCCATGGCACCAAGTGCCCCATCCAGTCTCTTCTTAAACACCTCCAGTGATGGTGACTCCACCAGCTCCCTGGGCAACCCATTCCAATGGCCAATCACTCTTTCTATGAAGAACTTCTTCCTAACATCCATCTTAAACCTCCCCTGGTCAGCTTGAGACTGTGTACTCTTGTTCTGGTGCCCAGGTGGCCAAGAAGGCCAATGGCATCCTCGCCTGTATCAGGAACAGTGGCCAGAAGGAGCAGGGAGGTTATTGTGCCCCTGTACTCAGCACTGGTTAGGCCACACCTTGAGTCGTGTGTGCAGTTCTGGGCCCCTCAGTTTAGGAAAGATGTTGAGTTGTGAGTCTGATCCTGAATGTCTTCAAGGATGGATCCTCAACCACATTCCTGGGAATCCTGTTCTGGTATTTTACCACTTTCATTGTAAAGAACTTCTTCCTTATGTCCAACCTAAATCTATACCATTGCCCCTTATTCTATGGCTACAAGTCCTTGTAAATAGTTCTTTCCCAGCCTTCCTATAGGTCTATTTGAGATACAGAAATGTAGCTGTAATTTTCCAGGCAGAACAGACATGATCATTTTAGCCCGTCTTCATAGAATAGAATAGAATAGAATAGAATAGAATAGAATAGAATAGAATAGAATAGAATAGAATTAACCAGGTCGGAAGAGCAATTTGAGATCATCGAGTACAACCTATCATCCAATCTAATCAACTAACCCACAGCACCAAGCACCCCATCAAGTCTCTTCCTAAATGCTTCCAGTGATGGTGACTCCAGCCATCTGGCCACCTTTGTGGCCCTCCTCTGTACCTACTTGAGCAAGTTCATGTCTCTCTTTTGTTGGGAGCACCAGACCCGGACACAGTACTCCAGGTGAAGTCTCAGCAGAGCAGAGTGGCAGAATCACATCTCTTAACCTGGTGGCCACACTTCTTTTGATTCATCCCAGGATGTGATTTGCCTTCTGTCCTGAAAGTGTGTATTGTGGGCTCAAGTCCAGCTTCTTGTCTATCAGTACTCCCACATAGTTTGCTTCAGGGCTGCTCTGTATCTCATTGTCCCCCAGCCATTGTTGATATTGAGGGTTGCCCTGACCTTGAATACGCCTTATTGAACCTTGTGAGATTCTCCTCAGCCCACTTCTCCAGCCTATCCAGGTCCCTTTGGATGACATTCCACCATTTAGTCTTACCAGCTGCACCACTCATCTTGGTATCATTTGTAAATTTATTGAGGGTGCTCTCAGTCTTGTCAACTATATCATTTATGAAGATACTGAACAACTCTGGTCCCAATAAAGATGCTTGAGGGACACCACTTCTCACACATCTCCATCTGGATATCAAGTCATGGACCACTACACATTGTATGTAATCATCCAACCAATTCCTTAGGCACTGGAAAGTCCACCCAACAAATCCATACATCTCCAGCTTAGAGAGAAAGATGTCATGGGAAACTGTGTCAAAGGCTTTAGAAAAGCCCAGGCAGATGACATCTGTTCATCTTCTCTAGTCCACTGATGTAGTTACACCATCATAGAAAGCCACTAGGTTGGTCAGGCAGTACTTGCCATTCTAAAGCCATGCTGGCTGTCTTGAATCAACTCCTTGTCCTCCTGCCCTGGGTACTTTCAGAGGTGGTCCTGTTATTCTTGAAAGTTAGAGATTAGTATTAAGGTCTGAGACTTGTGAAAGTTTCTGTAAAAAGTCTGTTTTCTCAGTAAGTCCAATTCTGAAAAACAGAAAAGTAATTTTAAAAAAATGAGTTCCCCCTGGGCTAAACGTAATAACAAGATGTTAGGAATTTTGTAATGATATCCATCTTCGCTTTTTCTCTCCTTCCCACTGAGCTCTGTAGTATCACTCTTTATACATTCACTGCCAATCTGAACAACATGAAGCGAAAACAGCCCATTTGCTTCCAAAATAACAAAATGTACTATTAGCTAATCCATACAGAAGAAGGCTGCAGTGATGGTTTCTGTAATAATACTGTTTCAGCTTTTACAATGATCTGTTAGATGTATTTTATTTTATTTAAAAAAAATCCATTGCGTTTCTGTGTGTTTTACCTAGGCATGTTTTTGCTGATTCACACTACGTTGTATTTGTTTACGGAATCTACAGAAGAGGTGACTGAGAAAAGGTAGTTTTTCAGTATATAGTGCTGTCCATTAACCTGCAAAGTGGAGTATAGTTGACAATGACATCAGAAAAAAGGGTCTCCACTCTACTCAAAATGCTACTTTGAGCATGAACCTCATTACCATGGAATTAGTCATACGGCTTTGCTAATCTCTGAATTAATAATTAATTAAGTAATAACAGTGGCATATAAAATAAATGTCATTAACACACACACACACACCTATTTCATATTTGAGAGGCTTTCGTTGAACTGGAAATGAATCATGATCTGCTTCTGTAAAGGCCCTTTGAAATTTTTCTGAATACAGACCAGCAGGAGACAACACTTTAATAATAATAATCCATTATTTCAATTATATATTACTAAGTCAGTTTCAGATAACTTCTTGTATTTTACTTGAAAAAATGTACTATACATATGCAACATGTAGCTGCAGCACATCCATTGCAGAAACTGTTAATCAACATGAAGAGAAACATATTTAAATATCTGTACCAGAAACTAGTTTGGCTTTCACTCAGGAAAGCCAGGTACTCTTGCACCACTATGCAAAGCTTACTTGGAATGAAAATCTTGTGTTTTTTCCACTCAGTTCAGCCCAAGAGTCCAAAGGCCACATAATGTTACTCTGATAAAGGCCTGAAATATTCTGGCAATTTTTCAAATTTAAATCAGGCTGAGGTCACGTGAAACATTATACTGAATCTACATGAAGCATTTCAATTTTCCTCTCAAAATTTCCCAGAAAATTAAATCTGTAAAAAATATTATTTATATGTTTATGTATTTATCTTGGTTTTGTTGCAAAATAAAATCAAATCGTGAGTTAGTCAAGATTCACACAGGCTATTAGGAGTCAGTAAAATGTGTATGTAGGAACCACATCTTGGAGAGTTATCTGATGTGAGAGAGGGTACAGTCTAATTTTAGAAGCTCAGTGTATTACAGTAAATTAGTACTTCTGTCACAGTATCCTAACAACCACTGAATATCCAATATATCATGAAATTTATAAATACTGATTTAGCTCTAATATAGCAAATACTTCAGTCATAAATTAAACCACCTATTTCTCCATATTATTTCATTCTCAGAGAGGAAGGAGTCAGAGTGCAACCTTAACATTAGAAGAAATTAGTCACAAAGGGTTAAGAAGATGCTGTGGTGTCAGAAAACGCACATATTTAAGTGTTCCAGTGTCATTATCTCTAAGGAAAGATGATGAGGTTGATTTTCTCCTTTAATTCTTGTTTTTCAATAGCTGTTTGCACCAAATCTCTAAAGGAATGGTAGTATTTAATGCTTTGTTTATGTGTCCAGAAATGCATGTACCTCATGAAAAATAGTCTTCTAAAAAATCCAGAGCTTTGCTTGCTTTGTATGCCACTCCTCTTCCAATGATCATGCTCCGTGCAGTCATCATTCCTGTCTGGCTACATTGTAGAAATGATGATAGTAGAAACTTTGTTAAAGACATCCAAACACTAAACCAAACTTTATTCAGCCTGCAGCACATAATGTATCAGAGAATTTAAGGCAGTGCGTGGCACAGTTCTTTTGTAAAGAGAGTTGACATTCAAGACAGCAGGTCTCTTTTAGCGGGTCTCTCTCGCAGTTTTTTTTCCTTTGCTTTCCCCCCCACCTTTTCCCCCCTATTAAAACAAAAAATTAATCTTTTAGGATTCAAAAGAACAAAGACACATCTCATACTGTGCCTTGTTCTGTTTTAGTGTGTTTTTCTAACAACATATATTTTGTTTGCTGAGTATGGCAAAAAAAATGGTTGCATTTTTCAGGCAGAAATATCTCTCCCATTTGATATATTTCAGCATTATATAAAAACAGAATACAGATAACAGGAATGAGAAATTTTAATCACCAGCGTGAGTCTTTAAATGATATTTCCAGGGGCCTTCCACGTGGTGAAAAAGGATGATTCAATGCTACCATCAAACAAAAGAAAATAAATAATTAAAAAAAAAATAAAGAAAATCGAAACAAAACAAAAACAACCAAGAAAACGCCAAGACCAAACAAAATAAAACAAAACAACTAAACTCTCCCTGGGAAGCTCAGGTCACCATCGAGAGACATCTAATGAGCCTCCTTTCTAATGCCCGGCCGTAATGGCTGTAACGGCCCCAGGATCGTCGCTTCAAGGGCAGAAGCCGGGCAGCAGCTGCAGTTCAGACTGCGTTGCGCACATGGGCCACTAGGTGGCGCTCCTGTCCATGCAATTGCCTTGGGTGGGCCCTGCGGCAGTCTCGCCTTCCGCCCCTCCTGTCGCGTGGCCTCACGGCTGTAGCTCTCCCGACTGGTGTCCCCGGTGCTCTCATCCAAGTCTTCCCCTGCCTCTTCTCGATGCCCAAGGTTGAGCTGACGTTTGAATTTAAACACACTGCTGCTCCTATAAATTCACACTGTTTTATGAATCTGAGTTTATGATCACTGTGTATGGCCTCAAGGAATCATATCTCTCCACCACTCTTTGAGACATTTTCTCCTGGGGGGGGTACATTCAGTTGCAGAGCAGTGCAGACACTTAAAGTGCCTGCTAACATAGGATAAGAAGAGGCAATAACATCAAACTAGCTACAATGCTGCTGAACAGTCTTACGTTAACTCCTTAGTTTATAACTAAGAGTTCCAACAGTTCATGGCCAGCAGGTGAAGGGAGGTGATTGTCTCCTTGTCAGGCCCCATCTGAAGTTCTATGTACAGCTCTGGAGTCCTGAGAACAGGAAAGAGATGGGCCTGTTGGAGTGGCCACAAAAATTATCAGAGGACTAGAAGGAAAGCTTAAGATATTTGGGGTTATTCAGACTGGACATGAGAAGGTTCTGGAGATACATTATTGCAGACTTTCAGTAGTTAAAGGGAACTTACAGGAAAGATGGGGGGATACCTTCTAGTAGACATGGCAGGTCAAGGAGTAATGGTTTTAAACTAAAAAAGGTTATATTCAGACTGCATAGAAGGAAGATATTTTTTACACAGGTGGTGATGAAATACTGGAACAGACTGCCAAGAGAGGTGGTAGAAGCCCCATCTGGAAACACTGAAGGTCAGATTGGACAAGGCTCTGAGCAGGCTGGTCTAGTTAAAGAGGGTCCTACTCGTTGCAGAAGTGTTGAACTAGATGACCTTTAAAGGTCCCTCCGAATCAAATTATTCTATGATCTTATGTTTGTGCTGCCACTTGACATAAGCTTGACAAGCAGTGAACTCTTCTGTCTTGCACAGAGCATCTTGTTGTGTGTATTACTTTCCAGAAGCTGCAGCTGTCAGCTAAAGAATGCTGTTAAAAGTAGTTATGGCATTTACCTAGCTCAAACCTAGTTCTGGATAACATTTCTAGCTGTGCCAGGTTCCACATAATGTTATAATAGTAAGTTGCAGTTTACTACAACATGACATTATTCAAAGACCTTTATTTCTGCAAGGTCTTTCCATTATTCTGTCTGAGAAGGAATTACCTATCACATCCATGATTATTGTATTTAAGCTGTATTTTTTAATTTAATTTTTTCATGGAATGACTAATCAAATTTTACCATCAAAGTAACTGAAAAAATAGCCATATGCATTTCTGAGGCCTTTATGCTATCATGATATGGTAATAAGAAGATAAACAAAGTATAGATGTAGAGTAAGCAGTGGAAATAAGAAGGTCTGAGCTAATTTGCTTGCTGTAAACATGTCATTCTGGCATGTTTCACTCTCCTAAAATAACTGAGTTGTTGACAATATTTTTGGTTTAGAGAGAGGAGAGACCTACTTTCATTCTCTCTTAGAAAAACATCAAAGCATCACTTTTGTGCAGATATTCTGAATAATATCTCTTCACCCCCAAGAATTTTCTACTGTTAATGCCTCCTGTGCATTCTCTGGTTTATTTTGTTAGATATAAGTGCACAAGAATGAAGCATAGATATAGCCAGGATGAGCACTGTGCAGCAGGAAAACCAAGAAAGATTAACTCTTAATTAAAAGAAACCACAACAGCAATTCAAAATCAAGATTAAACTTTTTTAATTTAATTAACAATATGTAAGTAGTAGGTATAAATAAGTATAAAATAGGTAATAATGACATATAGCAGGAATATCTAGTGAATAAGAGAAATGTCTTCAATAATATTATTTGCAACTTCCGTTAGTGGCACAGAGGTATGAGCATATTTTTCAGAGTTATGAATTTTGGAGGTTTTGTTAATGGATAGCTTCAGTGGAGCTTTTGTCTTATCATAGGTTACAAATTTTTCAGAGCTGAGACTTCTATTATCTTCCTTCCATCTCTTACTATTATTTAGGGTCTAGTTAACAAAAAGAGTGCTGGGTGGTGTAACAACTGATTAAAGGGTGCGAGTGACAAAGAATTTAGTAACCTGAATGATCAATTTCCATGCATGCTTCTGCCTGTTACAACAGCCTGATTGAAATACATCCCTAATGCAAAACCTTCAGTTTGTTTGTTGTTGTGTTGTTGTTGTTTGTTTTTTTTTGGTTGGTTGGGATTTGTTTTGTTTGGTTTTGTTTGTTTTTGTGGTTAGGGTTTTTCTGTTTGTTTGGTTTTGTGGTTCTTTTTAAAATATTGATTTATATTGCTAATCTTTCGTTCTTACTTGCCTTGGTTTCTTGCTCACTTTTTCTCTGACTTCTTCCCTTTTTATTTTCTGCAGTCTTTTCTGCTTTTTCATGTTCACCCACATCATCTTCAGCTCTCTGACATTTCAGTCTGTTGATGCACACAAACATTCTGCCCAAACAAGTTAGCTAGAAACTGTGCCATCTTTAGTGACTGCTCCATTTTCAGCACTATATTGTACCAGCTGTGACTGACAGGGGTCATACTGTCAAGCCTAATAATTCCTAAGTGGTGATTAGCTGGACTAGTGATATCTGGATGAAGCCTGATGACATCTAACTTTCCACTGCACTAATCCCTCCTAGATAAGTATTCTTTAGACTTTTGGAAATGCCATACTGGGTGATTCACTATGATTTACTAATTATTGTGATTCTTGGGCTGCTGCTGTTTGCTTTGCCTCCAGACACTTCACTTGTAATTCCTGAGGAAATACAAAATGCAAGGCCTGCATGAAGGTAAGAGGAATGGAAGCAAAACATCTTCTGAATACCTTCTCCCAAAGTTCTGATCTTTTGTCTTAGCAGTATGGAATTGCAGCTCAAGTTATGGAGCTCAAAAAATAAGTGATACACTTATGCTCCAAGAACACTTGAGGATTTCTCAGAAATATTTATGTCCTAGACAATACTTTTACATCATAATTTTATATTTCCTCTTCTAGTATTTTTCTGCTTCTGCCTATCACATTTAATTATCCAGGCCATAATAATGCAAATTCTAATATTATCCCTCATTTCTTTGTCTATGTCTGCCTTCATATTCCACAAACTAATCTGTGTTCTTAAATAATTGCAAAACTTTCTTTATATCTGAGTATTTATTTTGGCTGTGATTGTCCCACAAAGGCATTAGTGTTTGTTACAAATAGAAGTAATAAGGTGAGAAATTAATAGCATAACTATATACAAAAGTTATGAATGCTATAAACTGTTTAGTATTCAGCTGAGATATTATCTTCAGAATAGGAGTGGTTACAAATGGTTTGAAAATAGTATTTGGAAAAAGATAAACCCAGCGCGTGGCTGAGAGAGCAGGCAGCGGCGAGGCACTCGGCTCTGAGAGCTTGCTTCTGGCTTTGCTTCCCTTGCTTTTCAGGAGGTAGGGGGCTGGTGGCTCGGGACCTCCTGGAGAGGGGAGAGGGGCAGCAGGCTCGGGTTGCCTACGTGCCTGGGCAGTGACGTAGCAGGGGGAGGGGTTGCCGCGGAAACCGCGCGCAAACCAAACAGACAGAGAGCGGCGAGGCACTCGGCTCTGAGAGCCCGCCTTCTCACTGAGAGAGGGAAAAAAAAAAAAAAAAAAAAAAAAAAAAAAAGGCGCCGGGTGGAGAGGGTGGTTAAGAGGGTGGTTACAGCAGCATTACACCAATATGGTTACTACTAGAAGCTAGTAGTAGAAGAACAGTGGGCACCCAAATAGAGGCCACTCACAAGCATGCAAGTGTTCTGGTGGGTGGCTGCAGTGAGTGCTGGGATCTGGCACTCGACATGGAGGATGGAAGGAACAACTCCTGTGTCAGATGCGAGCAGATCAGTGATCTGATGAGCATGGTGGCTGACTAAAAGAAGAGGTAGAAAGGCTAAGAGCTGTAAGAGACAGCAAAAGGAACATTGACTATTTCCAAAATCTAACCTCTACTAAACTAGAACAGGGGGTGACTCTTAGTGGAACAGGGAGTTTGGTACCTTCTCATCAGCAAGCCTCTCAGCCTCCCTGCAGTAACCCACAAGGGCAGGGCCAATGGGTGCAGGTCTCTGCCCGACGGAAGAACGCAGACGGAGCAAGCCTGCTACTTTGAGCAACACACTACCTACAGTGCAGGTACAGAATAGGTATGAGGCTCTGCAGGAGGAACAGGTCATAGGTGAGGACGAGGACTCAAGGAAGGCAGAAGCTGAACCAATGACAGGTTGCCTCAGGCCAGCTATCAAAACTAGACCAGAAAAGAAACCTCGCAGGGTCATCGTTATAGGAGACTCCCTACTGAAGGGAGCAGAGGGCCCAATATGCAGACCAGACCCCTTTCATAGGGAGATCTGCTGCTCCCTGGTGCCCAAGTAAAGGACATTATAGGCAAAATTCCCAAATCGTGAGTCCTTCAGACTACTACCCACTGCTGGTCTTTCAGGTGGGTAGTGACGATGCAACAACAAGAGGCTCGCAATCAATTAAAAGTGATTTCAGAACCTTGGGGCACCTGCTAAAGGGATCAGGAGCTCAGGTTGTGTTCTCTGCTATCCCTCTAATGTCAGCGATGGATGAGGGAACACTGAGGAAGAGCCAACAGGTCAATTCATGGCTCCGGGGCTGGTGCCATCGACAGGGATTTGGGTTCTACAATCATGGCTTGGTTTACAAGGCACCAGAGCTGCAAACAACTAATGGGGCACACTTGTCCCAGAGGGGGAAAAGGATCCTGGGGCAGGAATTGGCAGGGCTCATTGATAGGGCTTTAAACTAGATTTGAAGGGGGAAGGGGGTAATAGTCTCCTGCTGGCCTGTGAGAAGCAGAGGGGCAGCTCACCAGAGGCAGTGGGATGGAGAGCTGCTCAGGGCTCTCAACTTGCTGCCCTGAGGCGAGACACAGATGACACACCAGGACACCCTGTGAAAACCAAGGGGAAATGGCACAAGAGGACGACAGGGCCAGCCCAGCTGAAGTGCTTCTATGCAAATGCACGCAGCTTGGCAACAAACAGGATGAATTAATAGCCACCGTGCTGCTGGGAGGCCATGACATAGTGGGCATTACTGAAACTTGGTGGGATGATTCCCATGATTGGAATGTAGGGATAGATGGGTACAAGCTTTTTAGGAAGGATAGGCAGGGAAGGAGAGGAGGAGGTGTTGCCCTCTATGTCAAGAACCAGCTGGAGTCAGCAGAACTCCACCTGGGGAGGGATGATGAGATGGTTGAGAGTATATGGGTTAGAATTAAAGGCAAGACAGGGGAAGGAGATATTACTGTGGGGGTCTCCTACAGGCCACCTGACCAGCAGAACCAAGCAGATGAGGCCCTCTACAGGCAAATAGAAGCGGCTTCCAGGTCACAAGCCCTGGTCCTCATGGGTGATTTCAACCACCCTGACATCTGCTGGAGGGACAACACAGCAAGGCACCAGCAATCCAGGATGTTCCTGGACTGCATAGAAGACAACTTCCTCCTCCAAATGGTAGAGGAACCAACAAGAAAAGGTGCTCTGCTGGACCTTGTTCTCACCAACAGGGAAGGGCTGGTAACCAATGTGAGGCTCAGAGACTGCCTTGGCTGCAGTGACCATGAAGCAGTTGAATTTAATATCCTCAGGGCTATCAGGAGGACCTATTCTAAGCTTATGTCCCTAGACTTTAGGCGTGCAGACTTCGATCGCTTCAGGAGTCTGCTAGCCACAGTGTCATGGGACAAAGCCCTGGAGGGAAGAGGGACCCAGGACAGCTGGTCAGTATTCAAGGACCACCTCCTCTGTGTCCAGGAGCTATGTATACCAACAAAGAGAAAAACAGGGAAGAACGCTAGGAGGCCTGCCTGGATGAACAAGGAGCTCCTGGACACACTATTACTTAAAAAGAAACTCTACAGGCAGTGGAGGGAAGGACAGATAGAACAGGGGGTATATAAGGAAGCTGCCCGAGCAGCAAGAGGCCTGGTTAGGAAAGCCAAAGCAGAGTTGAATTGAATCTAGCCAGGGAGGTCAAAGGGAGCACTAAGAATTTCTACAGGTATATTAATGGCAAGAAGAGAGTAGGGAAGGTGTGGGCCCCCTCAGAAAGGAAACTGGTGAATTGGTCACAAGTGATGTGGAAAAGCTGAGGTACTCAATAACTTCTTTACCTCAGTCTTCACTGCAAGGGCCTCCAGCCACACTTGGAGTCATGGCAGATGATGCCAGGGATGGGGAGGAAGAACTGCCCATCATAAGTGAAGCTCAGGTTCGTGATCACCTGAAGAACCTGAAAGTGTTCAAGTCCATGGGACCCGACGGGATACACCCACGGGTGCTGAGAGAACTGGCAGATGAGGTTGCTAAACCCCTCTCTATTATATTCCAAAAGTCATGGCAGACTGGGGAAGTCCCCACAGATTGGAAAAGGGCAATATTGCTCCCATTTTCAAAAAGGGTAAGAAGGAGGAACCAGGGAACTACAGGCGGTCAGTCTCACCTCTGTGCCCGGAAAGATCATGGAGCAGATCCTCCTGGAGGCACTACTGACTCAGAGAGTAGTGAAGAGGTGATTGGGAGCAGTCAGCATGGCTTTGCCAAGGGCAAATCCTGCCTGACAAACCTGGTGGCCTTCTATGAACAGGTGACAGCATTAATAGATGAGGGGCGAGCAACTGATGTTTTACCTGGACCTGAGCAAAGCCTTTGACACTGTCCCACACCACATCCTGGTCTCCAAGCTGGTGACACACGGGTTTGATGGATGGACCACCAGATGGATAAGGAACTGGCTTGATGGCCGCACCCAAAGAGTGGCTGTCAATGGGTCCATGTCCAGTGGAGGCCAGTGACAAGCGGAGTCCCTCAGGGATCAGTCCTGGGACCAGTCTTGTTCAACATCTTTGTGGGTGACATGGACAGTGGCATTGAGTGCACCCTCAGCAAGTTTGCTGATGACACCAAGCTGTGTGGTGCAGCAGACACGCTGGAGGGAAGGGATGCCATCCAGAGGGACCTTGACAGGCTGGAGAGGTGGGCACAGGCCAACCTCATGAGCTTCAACAAGACCAAGTGCAGGGTCCTGCATCTGGGTCGAGGCAATCCCAGGCACAAATACAGGCTGGGCAGTGACTGGCTGGGGAGCAGCCCAGAGGAGAGAGACTTGGGGTGCTGGTGGACGAGAAGCTCAACATGAGCTCTCAATGTGCACTTGCAGCCCGGAAAGCCAATCAGATCCTGGGCTGCATCAGGAGAAGTGTGGCCAGCAGGTCAAGGGAGGTGATTCTCCCCTCTACTCAGCTCTGCTGAGACCCCACCTGGAGTACTGCTCCAGTTCTGGAGCCCCTATTACAAGAGGGATCTGGAGGTGCTGGAGCGTGTCCAGAGAAGGCCACGAGGATGATCAGAGGGCTGGAGCACCTCTCCTATGAGGACAGACTGAAGGAGTTGGGGCTGTTCAGCCTGGAGAAGAGAAGGCTCCGAGGTGACCTCATTGTGGCCTTCCAGTATCTGAAGGGGGCCTACAAGAAGGCTGGGGAGGGACTTTTCAGACTATCAGGGAGTGATAGGACTAGGGGGAATGGGATGAAGCTGGAGGTGGGGAGATTCAGGCTAGATGTGAGGAGGAAGTTCTTCACCGTGAGAGTGGTGAAGCCTGGAATGGTTGTGTCAGGGAGGTGGTTGAGGCCCCGTCCCTTGCGGTGTTTAAGACCAGGCTGGACGAGGCTCTGTCCAGCCCTGATCTAGGGTAGAGTGTCCCTGCCCATGGCAGGGGGGTTGGAACTAGATGATCCTTGTGGTCCCTTCCAACCCTAACTGAAACTATGAATCTATGAAACTATGAAAAGCGGTATATTACCCCTATGAACAAAAGGTAGGAAGTTCCTGGAGACTTTAGGAACATATCAATTACTCATAATGGTGTTTGCGGATTATGGGAATTACTCTTTTGTCTCTTTTTATTGGAAAATCCTCCTCAACTGCTGCTGCTTATAATCCATGTGTGTGGAGAGCAAAAACCCAAAATAGAAGAGCCTTATGCTCTCTGCAGCTCACCTATTTTATCCAACCAGCTTAATTCTTGTGTCCCACATTACCATCAAGCATATCCAAAGCTAAAAAAGGCCAGAAACCAATAACCATCAGTTCTCTGTCCAAAACATGCCCAGACTTGTCCCGGCATGGGGTGTGTGCCTGGCGCATGTCTTGGTGGAATGGCCCAGAATCTACTTTTGCACAGGCCTGGGAGAGGGAGGTATCTCTCCTGGCACCCTTCATCCCAAGAGAAGAGACCAGCCCCCACCTGGCTACAACCTCTCATCAGGTAGTTGTAGACAGCAATAAGGTCTCCTCTGAGCCTCCTCTTCTCCAGGCTAAGCAACCCCAGCTCCTTCAGCCTCTCCTCATAGGGCTTTTGCTTCAAATCCCTCACCGGCTTAGTTGTCCTTCTCTGGACATTTTCCAGCAACTCAACATGTTTCCAAAACTGAGGATCCCAGAACTGGACACAGGACTCAAGGTGTGGCCTAACCAGTGCAGTGTACAGGGGCAGAATGACTTCCCTGCTCCTGCTGGCCACACTGTTCCTGATACAGGCGAGGATGCCATTGGACTTCTTGGCCACCTGGGCACACTGCAGGCTCATGTTCAGCCTACGATCAACCAGTACCCCCAGCAAGGACAAGTTTAGAGTCCTGCACCTGGAAAAGAACAACCCCATGTACTAGTGTAGGTTGGGGACTGACCTGCTGGAGAACAGTGAAGGGGTAAAGGACCTGGGGATCCTAGTGGATGGAAGGTTGATCATGAGCCAGCAATGTGCTCTTGTGGCTAAGAAGACCAATGCCATTCTGGGGTGTATTAGAAAGCGTGTGGTCAGTAAGATGAGAGAGATTCTCCTCCCCCTCTACTTTGACCTGATTTCAAACGTTGTGTCCAGTTCTGAGCCACTCAGTTTAAGAAGGACATGGAACTGCTTGAGAGTGTCCAGCACAGAGCCCACAAAATGATTAAGGGAGTGGAACATCTTCCTTATGGGGCGAGACTGAGAAAGCTGGGGCTCTTTAGTTTGGAGGAGACTAAGGGGTGACCTCATTAATGTTTATAAATATGTAAAGGGTGAGTGCCAGGCTCGTTTTGGTGATGTCCAATAACAGAACAAGGGGCAATGGCTGGAAGTTGAGGCATAGCAAGTTCCATGGAAACACTGGGAAAAAAATTTTCACTGTGAGTGTGACAGAACACTGGAACACTCTGCCCAGGGAGGTTGTGGAGACTCCCTCTCTGTAGCTATTCAAAAACCACCTAGGTGTGTTCCTGTGTGATCTCATATACATGATCCTGTTCTGGCATGAGGGTTTGGACCAGGTAACCTCTGAAGGTCCCTTCCAACCCCTACTATTCTGTGATTCAGTGATTCCCAGACTGTATTTTTGTCATATCTTTCCAGATTGCTTCTCACCAGACATGGGCATCATTCCCACGAGGAGATGACTATCTATTTTAACATGGAGCAGAAACAGAAAAGACTCTGGGGTAAAGGGTGCATGTAGTGGGTAATCTAACAGAAAACTGGAACAGTAAGTGTATTAAAAGAAAAGGAAGAAACACTCTTGGGGAGTATGGTTCACCAGGCTTGCCTCAAAGCCCATAGAATTCAACTGGGTTTGAAATTTGAATATTGCACCAGCATTATTCCAAGTAGTTTTCTTCATGTAACAGTAGTTCCAGGAATTTACTCAGCATCAGTGTCAAATATTCCTTATCAGCTGTTTCGGCATATAAATCTACCCCTCTCATGTTGTTCTACTTATAATTGTAGACATAGCCTTCGACTATTGTCATATTTCAATTCCTCATCTGTAAACTAGTGACAATATTTCTCTGATAGGAAAAGTTTTGTAACTCTATGGTCATTGACATTTGTGACAAGCACAAGAACTATGCAAGTGGTGCTTTTGAAGAGCCTATAAGTACAATAGCCCATTATGCCTTGGGGAATACTACAGCTTTGTTGGTTTCTTTTTTTAATACTTGGAGTTTAGTAATATTTGCTATTATTGCCATTTAAATATCTGAGAATTTCAAGGGCAAAACACTGTATTCTGTATTTTATTATAACTATGGATAACTGAGGTAAAATGGCATTTTTATATTTGAGCCTCACTACTTAATGCTTATTGCTAATTTGCAACATTAATTGTCCAAGTTGTACAACCAAGAATGTAGGATCAAAGACTCATTTTTGTCAGCAGAAATCCACAGAGAAAATGTGAAAAAAAAAAAAAAAAGAAGGCAGATGTACTGTTTGTGTCCAATGTATAACTGACGGAAAATGCATAATTGGAAAACGCATCATCAGAACATACTGCAAAGAAGAGAAGACAAAGATCTGTTTACAAGTAAAGTAGTTAACATACTTAAGGCAAAATACTTCTGTGACTGAAATCTAACTTTTTTTTTATTATTTCATCATGTCCTGGCTAAATATGTGAGTGGTTATCTTTTATTCTTATTAGGGCATAGAAGAGGCTTTTAGTAGTGGCCACACTGGTGTAAAAATCTGTCTTCTTCACATACTCAGTCTTCCAAGCTTACTGAGAAGTGTTTGCCATGTTCATTGGTACAAGCTGGTCTCAGGATCCTTTTCAGTAGAAAGATATTTTTGTTCAGTTTTCAGTGGTTGTTGTATGTCAAAGCTGTAATGTAGAAGATTCAGTCTTGAAGGGTATTTAAAATTAAAAAAATGCATGCTAAACTTATGTTTGCAAATTTAAAAAAATATTGTAGTGCCACTATTCCATGAAGATTTTGTGAAGTGTACAGTTTTACATCACTGAGTTAAAGTCATACCTCAAAAGACACTCCATTATTTTTATTTCATTCTCTTGTACCAAGAAATATAACATGCTTTTAGGGATTAGCCTAATCAAAACAAGAAACATACAAAATAATACTGGAATTATGTTGGCTGTTAATGCAAATGGATACAGTACACTTAAAAGAGGAATGCAATTGCTCCTGTCCTAATGCACTACTGTTGCTGTTTAGCTAAATTATGTTGATTTATCTCATAGGAATTTGTTCATTTGTTTCATAGCCAGGTTGTTTGCTTATTTTGATAGCCAGATGAATTAGGAGTTTTCTGGTTTTGTTGCTCCCACAGCTGCTGTTTTAAAATGCTTTGTCAGTTGCCTAAAATTCTAATTAGAATAAACTAAAAAACAGTAATGAACAGGTTATGAATGCAAAATTCACTTCTGTCAAGCAGAACTTCATAGAATCATCCAATGCATTGGCTTGAAAGGAACCTTTAAATCATAGAATCTTAGAATCATAAAATGGTAGGGGTTGGAAAGGACCTCCAGAGATTGTTGTGTCTAATACCCCTGCCAAAGCAGGATTGCCTAGGGCAGGTCAAACAGGAATACGTCCAGATGGGTCTTCAAAGTCTCCAGAGAAGACAACTTCACAACTTCTCTCAGCAGCCTGTTTCAATACCCTGTCACCCTCACTGTCTCCTTCTGTGGAACCTTCTGTGTTCAAGCTTATACCTGTTGTTCCTTGTCCTGTCCCAGAGAGTGGTGGTGAATGGTGCCACATTCAGCTGGCAGCCACTGACTAGTGGTGTCCCCCAGGGATCAGAGCTAGGTGCCATCCTGTTCAATATCTGTGAGGGACTTCTCAGGCTATCAGGTAGTGATAGGACTAGGTGGAATGGAATTAAGCTGGAGGTGGGGAGATTCAGGCTAGATGTGAGGAGGAAGTTCTTCACCATGAGAGTGGTGAAGCCCTGGAATGTGTTGTCGAGGGAGGTGGTTGAGACCCCGTCCCTGGAGGTGTTTAAGACCAGGCTGGATGAGGCTCTGGCCAGCCTGATCTAGTGTAGGGTGTCCCTGCCCATGGCAGGGGGGTTGAAACTAGATGATCCTTGTGGTCCCTTCCAACCCTGACTGAAACTATGAAACTATGATACTATGTTGATCTGGATGAGGGTATTGAGTCTATCATCAGTAAATTTACAGATGACACCAAGCTGGGGGAAGGTGTTGATCTGTTAGAGGGTAAGAGAGCACTGCATAGGGACCTTGACAGGTCAATCAAAAGTGTTGTTCTATTAATAAACAAAAAAGGGGGAAATGTGGGAAGAGGGTTGTTTTCAGATAGCTTTGGAAAGCTATGAAGGTTTTCCTTTGCTTGAGTTAGAGAAAGCTATTTTTCATCTTTGACCCTGAGAGTAACGTAAACACCTTGTAACTGAAGGAAAGAAGCTTGGCAGAATCTGATTGGATGTGTTAAAATATTGTTTTGTTATTTTGACCTATTGTATGCCTTAACTACACATATGCCAGTAGAAAATGACCAGTTAAGATGTGACATGTGCCTTCTGATAGACTATATAACTTTGCTGTAAAATGTAATAAAGTGACACTTAGCCTGCATCAGGCTGCATCCTGTCTCCCAATCATGGTAAAATGGTGACCCCCGGTGTGATGGAGGTGATGAATTGCTAAGCTGAGTCCTGCTGCGAGTCCCACAGAACTTCGAATGAGCTGCTGAAAGTAAGCAAGAGCCGGCTCGCCTGAACATAACCCTGGAATGAGAGGTGAGCTGTGGGAAATGAAGTATGGGGAATCAAGTGCCTTCCTCAGAAAGAGACACTTATGAACTAATGCAGGACCTCCTTAAGAATCATGGCAAAGTCATTTCAGGCCATGATCTTAAGACAGATTTGAAATGGGTACAGGGGAAGATCCGATCTTATTGCATCGAATGTGTTTACAAAAGCAGTTTGGGATCAGGTGGGGGTAATGCTTTGGGATGAAGCCACAACAGGGAACACCGAAGCTCAGTGCTTACTTCCCTTTTGGTGGATCATATTTGAGGTGCTTCAAGTGCAAGAAGATAAATCAGTACTGGGAGTCATTACAGAGTTTGGGTGGCAATGAAAGTAAGCAAAATTGCTACGTCTTCCTTTACAATGTGGAAATTAGTTCAAGATTCTTTAGAACAACTAGCAGAAGATCATAAGGCAACTTCAGCAGTAATTAATGGCATTTTGCTAGAACAAAACTCTTCAACATCTACAACCCTCCCTCTCCCTCCACCACTGTGGCCACTAAACCTGCCTGCTCTGCTGCTGCAACTCTTAAAAGTTCTACAACGTGTTTTGATTATGGACAGAAGGGACATTCTAAGTTAAAGGATCACAACTCAGTTTTGAGACTGTATTAGGAAAGGAAATTAAGATCGGTGTGCAGCAGTGACAAAGCAGTGACTTTCGCTCTACCTAAACAGTCACAGAAAGAGAACAAAAGGGGCCACAACAGAAAGCTCAAAACAACAATTAAGCTCAAATCATTGCTACTACCACCTACTAGAAGCTCCCTGCCCTCCAGGAAAGGCAGCTGCTGTGAATTTGGCAGGTTTCTACCCCCTGCCTTCCTTCCCCCCCTACCGCCACCCTGCTCCTTTTCCACCCTTTCTGTGGCTGCGGCAGCTTTGCTGAACCAGCCACCTTTCCCCCCTATCAGCTATCCCCGCCTCCTTCTCCTGATAAGACTCTAGTTTATGAAAGTTGTGTTCTGATTTACAATACAATACAATACAATACAATACAATACAATACAATACACCAGGTTGGAAGAGACCTTCAAGATCATCGCGTCCAACCTATCAACCAATCCAACCCACCTAAATACAATACAGTACAATACAATACAATACAATACAACCCACCTAAACAACTAAACAATTAAACCGTGGCACCAAGCACCCCATCAAGCCTCTTCTTGAACACCTCCAATGAAGGTGACACCACCACCTCCACGGGCAGCCTATTCCAATGGGCAATCACTCTCTCTGTATAGAACTTCTTCCTAACATCCACTCTAAACCTGCCTTGGCGCAGCCTGAGACTTTGTCCTCTTGTTCTGGTACTGGCTGCCTGGGAGAAGAGACCAACCTCTGCCTGGCTACAACCTCCCTTCAGGTAGTTGTAGAGAGCAAGAAGGTCACCCCTCAGTCTCCTCCTCTCCAGGCTAAGCAACCCCAGCTCCTTCAGCCTCTCCTCATAGGGCTTGTCTTCCAAACCCCTCAACAACTTTGTTGCCCTTCTCTGGACACGTTCCAGCAAGACAACATCCTTCCTAAACTGAGGGGCCCAGAACTGGACACAGGACTCAAGGTGTGGCCTAACCAGTGCAGTGTACAGGGGCAGAATGAGCTCCCTGCTCCTGCTGGCCACACTGTTTCTGATGCAGGCCAGGATGCCATTGGCCTTCTTGGCTGCCTGGGCACACTGCAAGAAACAGTGCTAATTTAATTATTTCTAATTGTAAAGTACTTTAGAGATATGTTATTTTGATGTTTTCTTAAGTTTTACTAATAAGCATAATGAATAGTAAGTATTTAGTATTTATAAGTATTTAGTATTTCATAATTATAGTAAGGTATAAATACTTAGCAATGAGTTCAAATGTTAAGTTTTTCTTTGAGTTAAAATTTTAATTTTTTCTTTCGGTTCGAAACTTCTTTTTTCTTTGATTTTTCTTTTCTATGTGCCATGGCATTTTAAAAGAGCTCGAAGATTTTTTTGTTTGTTTCTTTTTAGACATTGATTTGATGATTTAATTTTAACATAGTTTTTTAAGTTTTTAGGGATTTTTGATATTAGCGTAAGTTAAGGGTTTGATATAGGTATATTATAGAATGTTTTTTGATTTTTTTTATTCATAATAGCTTTAAGATAAGGATTATATATTTGGGGGGAAAGAAAAAAAAAAGTAAAAAGGATGCATATGTTATAACTAAGGTTTTAGTGATACTAGCAAGAAATAGCTAACTCATGTCAACACCTGGAAACATCAGTTTTGCAACACACTGCTGAAATCATCTCAACAAACAACAGCACAAGAATCAAGACGACAGGACAAACAGCCTTTCCCATGAAGTTGAAAACCAACAGACCTACCTAACACTGATCACAATGACTGTTATGATAATCTGAGATCAAAAGTGATGATGAGAATAATGTACCAAAAAACACCTGAAATAGGACTGAATATCTTGATTACTTAATTGTTGTGTGATTGGAGAAAATGTTCATATGGATTTATATATTAACTCACCATTTTGTCATAATTTTAAATAGTTAAAGGGAAAGTCAAAATTAATTATAGCACAAAATACATTTTCATTTTAGGTTATTAAAAAAAAAGAAATAAAAAAGAGGGAATTCATCAATTATGTGTGGTAGCATGAAGGTTTAATCCTCCCACCACATAGGATTCATAGGATTCACCAGGATTCATAGTTCCATGGTCACCATAAAGTACTTCTTTCACTGCAGACTCTCTCAGATGCTTAATTCCCTCATCCATGGTATTCCAGGGTTTAGGATTCCATGGAAGATCATCTTGGGATGGATATCTCATGAGAGCTGCCAATAAAAGGCATACCCACAGAGAAACCTTACTGAGACACCTGTTTAGACGTCTATATATTCCATTATCCTTTGAGAGAGTGCCTAGCTGAGATGCTGACTTGTCTCCCACTATTAGAGCTGGTGCACCTGTATCGAAACATCTACCAAGCCAAGCTAGAATTGGCTCATTCTCTGCTCTGATGTAATCCTTCCTCATACATCTTAGCTCCTATCTGAGGATGCTAGCATGCTGTATATCATCATCTGACTCCTGTTCTGCCTCATCTTCCTGTAGTTGTTGTCCCCATGTTTCTGCTGGCACTCTCCTATGGATCTCTTTAAGCTCAGAAGCACCTCCATTAGGTGCTGTCTTACCAGGACCTGTATTTTGCACTGCTGGATCTCCATCCAGTGATGGTCTCAATGAGTCAGCTATATCTTTAAGACAAACCTTCTCTTCCTCCTCAGCAGGATCTTTTTTAGCAGAAGTGCCCTCAGCAGCAGCAGTGGGATCTTGTTACTCCCCCCCATCGGCTCCTGGATCTGCTCTGTGCCTTCCACCTCTCTTATCTAAAGCTGCTACTTGCTTAATTGAGGCTACGTTTGGATTTATAACTACCTTAACAGAAGCCAATAGATTTTGAGATGAAACAGCTGCTGCAGAGGACACTTCCAGTCCTGCCAATGAAGAAGGAAATGGCTTTGCCCCTCTAATGCCTGCCGAGGGCATGGGGGCCGCCATCTTAGGAGCTGCAGCTGCTGCTGTCTGATTACCAGAATCATCAACAGCACCATTCAAAGCAGCCTTCCTGATAGCCTGTTCAGCTCTGATCTTAACTGATTCAGATTCTCCACTCTCCTCATCACTAGAAATCTCTGGATTCAATTTAGAGGCAAGTCTCCTCCACCTCAGACTGCACTTGAAAATGAGATAGGTCTTAGTTACTTTCTTCTCCCGTATCAGAGCTACTAACAAGAACACATTAATCACTACCAGCAGCCCGATTACACACATCAAACAAATCACCTTTGGATCCCAGCCATCACTTAAAATTACTCCTTCACCGTGGTGGTGAGAGAAAGTTCAGTTCTCCCACACACACCAAGAATCCACGGCTAACTCAGTTGGAGGAGCAAAATGGATAAGAGCTATATTCACAAGCATGATGAAGTGCAGATGACTACATACACAATACTCAGTATTTACAATATATACAAAAATATACAGCAAAGAACGCAACACAGAAAACCTTCCCTCCTCTAGTGAGGAGGGTCCCCCCTTAAACATCCCCTTCTCTCCCTTCCTCCCTTTTTTCCCAAAAGGGTTAGAGAGAGAAAAGGTAATTATTAAGGAGGAAATTTTGTTAGCTCAAAGCGTAGGCAAGAATTAGTTTCTTATCTGGTAAGTTGAAGGTCAGCACCCACCAGCACAGACAGAAGACAGCTGTTCGGAAAGACTGAAACAGACAGACTGAACTGACTGAGATTCAAACTGAAATAAAGCTAAAATTTAAAGTTGCATTCTACCAAGCTACCAATGAAATCTGCTTAGAATTATCTTTGTTTTCATTATTACACCAAAACATTATAGTTTCATAGTTTCAGTTAGGGTTGGAAGGGACCACAAGGATCATCTAGTTCCAACCCCCCTGCCATGGGCAGGGACACTCTACCCTAGATCAGGCTGGACAGAGCCTCGTCCAGCCTGGTCTTAAACACCTCAAGGGACGGGGCCTCAACCACCTCCCTGGACAACCCATTCCAGGCCTTCACCACCCTCACGGTGAAGAACTTCCTCCTCATGTCCAGCCTGAATCTTCCCACCTCCAGCTTCATCTCATTCCCCCTAGTCCTATCACTCCCTGATAGTCTGAAAAGTCCCTCCCCAGCCTTCTTGTAGGCCCCCTTCAGATACTGGAAGGCCACAATGAGGTCACCTCGGAGCCTTCTCTTCTCCAGACTGAACAGCCCCAACTCCTTCAGTCTGTCCTCATAGCAGAGCTGCTCCAGCCCTCTGATCATCCTCGTGGCCCTTCTCTGGACACGCTCCAGCACCTCCAGATCCCTCTTGTAATAGGGGCTCCAGAACTGGAGGCAGTACTCCAGGTGGGGTCTCACCAGAGCTGAGTAGAGCGGGAGAATCACCTCCCTTGACCTGCTGGCCACAGCCATTCAGCCAGAGTGTTCCAGTAACTGTCCCTTTCTTAAAGGCACAGCCTAAAACTGTCACATGTCTCCTACTGGGATCTTAAACTTATGTATCTCAATGGGCAGTGTTGCAGCAGTCACATTCCCGCACTTCTTAAGCCAAAAGAATCCCAAAACCAGATCATAGAGAAGCTGAATCTTATACTTAAACCTTAAGTATAATTTGTACACTACGTATCTGCCTAAATGATCACACAGCAGTCCAAGTAAATATTTGCAGACCAAGACATTGAAGATTGAAAAGATTAGATGTTTTAAAATCCATAGCATCTTCATGCCTGCCCTCCCAATCTGAGCGGAATTAATCAAGCAAGTTTCGCCCTGTGTCTGGAAAGCAATTATTCCGAGCCACACGTTGGCATGCCAATTATTATTATGTGGTTGTGTGAAGGTTTAATCCTCCCACCACATAAAGCACAGCCAAACTCAGTTGGAGAATCGTATGAAAAGCTGTGTTTTGCAGGCAGAATGAAATGCAATGAATATATACAACATATACTATGATACTATGATATACAGTATTTACAGTATATACAAATATATACAGGAAAGAACATGACACAGAAATACCCTCCCGAGGAGAATCCCCCCCGGCTTCCCCCAAAACCCCTCTCTTCCCCCCCTTTCTTGTCCAAGGCAAATTAACAGAAAAAGGATTAAAAGAGAAAAGGATATTAAGGGAAATTTCGTTAGTGCAAAGCTTTGTTAGAGAAGCTAGGTTCTTATCTCATCAGTCCAAGGTCAGCAGCATGCACTCCAGCCAAGAACAGAAGACAAAAGCAGAACAGACTGAACACAGACTGTAAGTTCTTAAAGTTACATTCCACTGATCTGCCAATGAAATTCATTTAGAATTATCTTTGTTTTCCTTTTTACACCTAAACATTTCGGCTAGAGAATTCTGCAGCTTGTTTTTACGTAAAGGCAAAGCCTAAAACTGTCACATTATGTTACAAGAAAGAATAGTTAAAGCATGTTATGTTCTCAAATTTTCATTTTATATGTGGTTTCAAATGTGATTTAACAAAATTTATAGAAGATTTAAGAATTCTGGAAGTTTTAGTTAGGAGAAATTTGAAAGAACAACACACAATATTAGGCCAAAGTTAATATCAGTAGAACTCAGCACCTTTCCTTAACAAAAACAAAGCATCAAGAGATCAGTATTATTAAGATGAGTAAAAATGTTGTGTTCAATTTTATATTAGGCAGAACCATGAATATTGTTGTAGTTATATAAATTTATTGAGTAGAAATATGATAAGCTATGAATATTATTTATTAAATATAAAAAAAAAGTTTTTCCCAAGCCAATTTTATTCAGGTTCATTTGCCCAGTTGATGACATGTTGATTACACACTGTAGAAGGCTAATAAACAGTAGAGTAACAGTCTAGAACAATCAGAACTTGGAATACAGAAGAACAAACTGGAATCTCCCTATGCACATGAAACCAAACAGTAGTGCTGCCTCGGATGGCATAGACGAACCACCTCGAGTTCACAATGGAGTTAACCAATAGGTAACAAGCTATAAACCTCAGAAATAACCAGGTAAAATAGCGTATTTTACTCATGAACCTCTGAGCTGCTAACTACCAAAACTTTTGCTGAACAAAGAGGTATTTGAGTTCATAGTTAGAGTCCAAAGGGCAGTATCCACAAATTTAGAGGAAATGAGAGGGCAGGCTGCTGTAGTGGAGGCCCAACTCGAGCACTAAGCTGCTAAAACAAAAGAAGCTAATTTTTCTGAAGATAGGAACAAGTAGGGTGCTTGTCACCGCCTTGAATCCCATTAATGAACAGGGGAGAGAGGTGAGAGAGTAACAAGCATGCAAGCTATGAGTGTAATGAGCAACAAGCAAAAACTATAGGGGGTCTTTCCCTATAAATTCCCTTTTCGAAAATGGAATGGCCCAATGGCACATTAGCCATTCAAATCCCACCAATCAATTCAAAATGTTTATGTGGCAAGTAAACTGCACACGCCTTCTCTCATGGCATCTAACATGTACAGTTGCCTCTCTGAAATGAATGGCTCAGGGATCAGGTTCAGCTTCCATCCCCCCACCAAGCAGCCTTAATGGCACCTGCTTATTAGGCTCCTCAACCTCAATCCAGATCCTGTAACAGAGAGGGAGGAGAAAGAGGCAGTGGCTCAAAACAAATTTAGCTGTCTTGTTAATGCCTCTTCCAGGACAATATTCAGGATGCTATCTCTGAACCAGCAAACAAGCCTTTTTGCTCTTGCTGTTTGCCTGCAAGTATTTTCTTTGTGGAGCTAGAGTCTGGCCAGATCTACCTTTACAGATCAAGGAAAATCTTGCTAACATTAAACAATATATGATTTTTGAGCATCTTAGAAAAGTAAAGTTGTAACACACTTTTAAAGCAGATTGTAAAAGACAGTGCTGAGGATTTGGTTTGCAGTGTTTCTGGTTCTTCATACCTTAATCCTTGTGTACAATGTGCTCAGGCCTAATCAGGACTTCTTTGTTAATAAGAGGAGTGAAATGTAAAAATTGGAACTGGTAAGATCTAAGTTCTTTGAGAGATCATGCAGGTGGCAAAGGAATGAGTTCAAAGTTGTAGGATGAAACTTTCTGTCTGAAAGAACTGTTCTGTTTGTGTTCTGACCTTGTAAGATAAGTGGAAAGGAATATATGCTTCTTACTAGAAGGTTTGTTATCTTTAACCATGTATTATGTCAGTTCTGTTAGAATGCTTTAATTAGCTTGACCAAGGCATTGTGACTTGTATGGGTTATGTCAGTCTGTTAGACACGCTGCGTTACAGAATAAGTTTTAACTAGTTAGTTAGTTTTAACTTGCTTGCTTCTATGTATGCAAAGAATTTTAGAAAGGTCAATCAAAAGTGTTGTTCTATTAATAAACAAAAAAGGGGGAAATGAGGGAAGAGGGTTGTTTTCAGATAGCTTTGGAAGGTTATGAAGATTTGCCTTTGCTCAGCTTAGAGAAGGCTATATTTTGTCTTTGACTCCGAGAGTAACATAAACACCTTGAAACTGAAGGAGAGAAGCTTGGCAGAATCTGATTGAATGTGTTAAAATATTGTTTTACTGTTTTGACCTATTGTGTGCCTTAATGACATGTATGCCAGTAGAAAAGGACCAACTAAAATGTGACATATGTGCCTTCTGATAGACTATATAACTTTGCTGTAAAATGTAATAAAGTGACACTTAGCCTGCAACGTGCTGCATCTCAATTGCGGGAGACCTTGACAGGCTGGACAGAGGGCCAGAGTCCGATGTCATGAGTTTTAATAGATCCAAGTGCCAGGTTCTACATATTTGTCACAATAAGCCCACGCAGTGGTACAGGCTGGGGTCAGAGTGCCTGGAGAGTGGCTAGCCAGAAAGGGACCTGGGGGTACAGGTTGACAGTAGGCTGAACATGAGCCAGCAGTGTGCCCAGGTGGCCAAGAAGTCCAATGGCATCCTGGCCTGTATCAGGAGTAGTGTGGTCAACAGGAGCAGGGAGGTCATTCTGCCCCTGTACTCAGCACTAGTTAGGCCACACCTTGAGTCCTGTGTGCAGTTCTGGGCCCCTCTGTTTTGGAAAGATGTTGACTTGTTGGAACATGTCCAGAGAAGGGCAACAAAGCTGATGAAGGATTTGGAGCAAAAGCCCTATGAGGAGAGGCTGAAGGAGCTGGGATTGCTTAGCCTGGAGAAGAGGAGGCTCAGAGGAGACCTTATGGCTGTCTACAACTACCTGATGAGAGGTTGTAGCCAGGTAGGTGTTGGTCTCTTCCAGGCAACTAGTGGCAGAACAAGAGGACACAGCCTCAAGCTGCACCAGGGGAGGTTTAGGCTGGATGTTAGGAAGAATTTCTTCATAGAAAGAGTGATTGCCCATTGGAATGGTCTGCCCAGGGAGGTGGTGGAGTCACCATCACTGGAGGTGTTTAGGAAGAGTCTGGATGGTCTGCTTGGTGCCATGGTTTAGTTGTTTAGATGCTGTTGGGTGATAGGTTGGACTTGATGATCTCAAAGGTATTTTCCAACCTGGTCTATTCTATTCTATTCTATTCTATTCTATTCTATTCTATTCTATTCTATTCTATTCTATTCTATTCTATTCTATTCTATCACTGGGTACCACCAAAAAGAGACTGACACCTTCATCTTGAACACCCATCCCTCAAATATTTACTGGTGTTAATAAGACCCCCCCTCAACCTTCTCTTCTCAAGACTAAACAGCCCAAATTCTCTCAGTCTTTCTTCACAGGAGAGGAGTTGAAGTCATCCTCATAGCTCTCCATTGAAGTCACTCTAGTAAATCAATGTCTCTCTTGAGTTGGGGAGCCCAAACCTGAACACTGTATTCCAGGTCTAACTGGTCTCGCCAGGGCAGAGTCGAGGAGCAGTGAACCTCCCTAGACCTGCTGGACACTGTTCTTAATGCACCCCAGGATGCCATTGGCCCTCTTGGCCATAAGGGCATGTTGCAGTCCCATGGAGAACTTGCTCTGCACTAGGACTCCAAGGTCTTTCTCCATGGAGCAGTTTTCCAGGAGGACAATCTCCAGGCTGAAGTAGTGCCTAGTGTAAATCCTCCCTAGATGCAGGACTGTGCACTTGCCCCTACTGAACTTCATGAGGTTTGCCTTTGCGCAGCTCTCCAGGCTGTCCAGGTATCATGTATGGCAGAACAGCTGCAGCAGTATCTGTATAGGCTTTTCATTGTAGGCTACTCTTTATAGGCTTTCCATTCATGTGGTTAGAGACAGCCTCCAGAGTGAGCTGCTCCAACACCTTTCCAGGGATGGAGTTGAGGCTGACATGTCTGTAGTTGCCTGGACCTTCAGTTTTGCCCCTTTTGGAGACTGGAGTGGCATTGGCCTTCCTCCAGTCCTTATGCACCTCTCCCATTCCCCATGATCTTTCAAAAATGGAGAGTGGCACAGCAACAACATCAACCAGCTCCCTCAACACTTATAGATGCATCCATCAGGCCTCATGGATTTGTGGATGCTCAGTTTGGCTAAATGATCTCGAACCCAATTCTTGATGACTAGTGAAGATCTTTTCTTCCACCAAGCCTTCTATCTTACTTTCAGGGTCTGGGACTCTTGATGGCTGGTCTGAACAGTAAAGACTGAAGCAAAGAAGTCATTCAGTAACTCTGCTTTCTCTGCATCATCTGTTACCTGGGTTCCCTCACCATCCGGCACTGGTCCCACATTTTGCCCTGTTCTTCCTTTTAAAACTGAGGTATTTGAAGAAGTCCTTCTTGTTCTCTTTTACTTTCTTTGCCAGATTTAATTCTATGTTGGCTTTTGGCTTTTGTTGTTGCGTCCTGCATACCCTGACAATGTCCCTATAATTCTCCCAAGTGACCAGGCCCTTTTTCCTCATACTGTGAACTTCTTTCTTCCACATATCTTTTCTAAACAGTTCTTTGCTCATCCACACAGGTCTTCTTCTGCTACTTAATTTTTCACTCAAAGGAATGTACATATCTTGAACTTTAAAGGCCATCTAGTCCAGCACCTCTGCAGTAAGCAGGGACATTCCCATCTAGATCAGGTTGCTCAGGGCCCCCTCAAGCCTTACACTGGATGTCTCCAGGGAGACTGCCACTGCCTTCCTAGCCAATGTGTTTCTGTGTTCCACCACCCTCATAGTATGTCCAATCTAAATCCTGCCTTTCCTAGCTTTAAATCATTGCCTCTTATCCTACTGCTACATGCTCTTGTAAGGAGTCCCTCTCCAGCTTTCTTCTAAGCCCCCTTCAGGTACTGGAAGGCCACTATGAGGTCTCCCTGGAGCCTTCTCTTCTTCAGGCTGAAGAACCCCAACTCTCTCAGACTTTCTTCAAAGGAGAGGTGATCTTGTGCCTAGTGTTTGTGTCTGAACTACCGCCAGTGCATCTAACAGCCTGTGAGATTACTTTATGATTTGCTGATGTTTTCTGTTTCATCAGATGCATTTCTGCTTAAACACAAATTTCTATTTTGCTTTCAAAGCAATTATTTCTGGATCATGCAACTGAAAAAATGAACTTTAGGCTATAGTAATGCTCTTAGTTTTCTTCTGGGCTTTTTATGCTTTAGGGAAAGTGTTTAGGACATTTATTGACTTAACAGTTTAACTTCAGTTCTCATCTCAAGATTTGACAGTGCTATGCTGGTAAAAACATTTTTGCACTTCCTTAGTCACTCTACCAGCCCACAGAGAATTAAGTAAGTAAATAAAGAAATGTCCATGAAAAATGAACATGCTATATGACTGTTATTTGTATCCTTATGTGAGCTCTATGCATACATCATTTGTTTCTGACATTTCACTTGTCTAAACAAAACCAGGAATGTAGGTCCTAGAAATAGTCCTTCACAGAGTGCAAAAATGAGATTTTTTTTTCAGTGAACTCTGATACAATCTGTATTGATGATATAGCCAAGATACCATCTCACCCTGTTCAAATACTACTGAAATAATACAATTGCTTCCTCAATTTTGTAAAAGACTGTTGATTTGCTTTCTTTCCCAAAGTTTCATAACAACATGGAATGCCTAGTTGTAGAACGATGTAAAAGAAATTGACATTGTTTACTGCTTGTTTTTAACTTACCTAGTGGATTTCTATGGGTACAGTGAGGGAGAGACTGGGGAAGGTGAAAAATTAGGGTAGAATCTTAATAATTTCCACATGACCCTGTTTATCGACACTGGAGATACTTCAAGCATTCATGTGCAAAGATAAAGGGGCTTTCAGACTTATTTTTTTTAAAGACTCCTTATGAGTTTCACCTTATGATACAATTATTGGTCATCCAGCATCTCAGGATTTCAGTGAAAAAGTATCTTAGTTTTGCACTGATGAAAATGCAAACATTTCTTCCATCTCTGCTCAAGGCTGAAATATTTTAGTCACATTTGCAGTCTGCCATTATATTTTGTTTGTTTTTCAAAGCTGGGAAATACTTTTAATTTGTACGTCATTCCAGTAGAAACTCTATCAGGCAAGCTAGCATTAAAGTCTCAACTAAAATGAATTTTAAAATCTATATTTGAGCCTTGATACTATCTTTCAAAAATACTATACACAAATCTATGGCTTCTTTGTCAACATTCTCTTTCATGGTACTGAAATTTTTTTTTAATAAAAATCCATACTTTAAGAAGGTCTAACAAAATCAGATGTGTTGCACTCCATGCTGCTACTGTTGTTGCTAGCTGTTTAAAACATTGTTCTGGACTGTCAGCAGAAGCTATCAATAGAGAAATGGCAACACTTGAGACATCCTAATGACTGTGAAAACGCCCAGAGTCAGAAAAACCTCATAGAATAACTTCTAGGATGTCATTTTGTGAACAGTGTCAAGCTACGGAATAGTTTAAATAGAACACCATAGTTGATTCAGCTTTCTTTGAGTCTGGATACCATTGTGTTATCCTATTCCCTTGTGAAAAAATGCTAATTACATTCCATGTTCTGTAGATCCAGATTGCTGTTAGAAGAGTATTAAAAAAGATGGTTTAAAACATGCATTACATTATTAAAATGTAATAATATACCAGTGCCTTTGAGACAAGGAGGTGATTAAATCACTGATTGTAAATATGTTTAATATTTTTCATGCTTCCAGTGCTGACCAAGACTTTTGACATTGCAATTCATCTACATGCTTTATGCTTTATATCTTATTGATGTGATCACTTTTTTTTTTTAAACTATAATCTTGAGAACTGTAAGCTTTATTTATTACAGACATACAGCAAATTGTTGTTCCCCTGGCCCAGGGGAGCTGAACGCAGTTGTGAATGCCATACAGTCAGGTGTCATTGGGCGATGAATGAAGGCATGAACCCTGTTGCTGTATAGCAGCATTATACCAGAAATGCAGAGAGCAAAGAATCTCAGAAGTCTTCTCTGAAGTCCTTTATTGCTGCATTGCAGAATACCTTGCATTACAGAGTCTCAGAGTCCCACTTACAGAAAAAGTCCCAGAAGCCCTTTAAAAGGTAAAACAGCTAACAGAATATCTCTAGCAGCATCCCTAATCTAAAGCCCTAGCCAAATCCCTAACCAACATCCCTAGAGAAGCCCTAACAGAAGATATCTGTTGCTCAGAGTGACTGCTTATATATCCTTTGTTATCAATCACTTAACCAGTGAAATCTAACTACATACATAAGCAAAAATCTTTTCCCAATGAGAAATGCCAGCATGTCAAGGAGGTGGTTTCTGCAGCATACTCCAATCAAAGGGTGCCAATGTGAGAAAGTTGTTCTTGGCACACATAGAATTACTCTACTGTTTTACTCTACTCAGCATGCTAAGGAATTGGTCAGATTAGGAATCATGCACTCTACATGCATCCAGCAGCAGCCCTCGGAATAGTGGCTGCAACAGCAAATTAGCAAAATTGCCACTTTAAATATCACAGTATCACAGGATCACAGGATCACTAAGGTTGGAAGAGACCTCAAAGATCATCAAGTCCAACCTGTCACCCAAGAACTCGTGACTAGACCATGGCACCAAGTGCCATGTCCAGTCCCCTCTTGAACACCTCCAGGCATGGAGACTCCACCTCCTCCCTGGGCAGCACATTCCAATGGCGAGTGACTCTCTCCATGAAGAACTTCTGCCTCACCTCAAGCCTAAACTTCCCCCAGCACAGCTTGAGACTGTGTCCCCTTGTTCTGGTGCTGGTTGCTAGAGAGGAGACCAACCCCTTCCTGGCTACAGCCACCTTTCAGGTAGTTGTAGAGAGCAATGAGGTCATACCTGAGCCTCCTCTTCTCCAGGCTAAACAATCCCAGCTTCCTCAGCCTCTCCTCATAGGGCTTGTGCTCAAGGCCTCTCACCAGCCTTCTTGCCCTTCTCTGGACATGTTCAAGTGTCTTGATGTCCTTCCTAAACTGAGGGGCCCAGAAGTGGACACAGGATTCAAGGTGTGGCTTAATCAATGCAGAGTCCAGGGGCACAATGACTTTCTTGCTCCTGCTGCCCACACTATTCCTAATGCAGGCCAGGATGCCATTGGCCTTCTTGGCCACCTGGGCACACTTCTGGCTCATGTTTAGGTGACTGTCAACCAGCACCCCCAGGTCCCTCTCTCTTTGGGAGCTCTCCGACCCCAGCCTGTAGCTCTGCATGGGGTTGTTGTGGCCAAAGTGCAGCACCTGGCACTTGGACTTGTTGAATGCCATCATATTGGACTCTACCCATCTGTCCAGTCAGTCAAGGTCCCTCTGCAGAGCCCTTCCACCCTCTAACTGACCAACATCTGCTCCCAACATGGTGTCATCTGCAAATTTGCTGATGACTGTCTCAATCCCCTCATCCAGATCATCAATGAAGATATTAAAGAGGATGGGGCCCAGCATTGATCCCTGGCGGACACCACTGGTGACTGGCCTCCAGCTGGAGGTGGCACCATTCACCACCACTCTCTGGGCTTAGCCCTCCAGCCACTTCCTAACCCAGTGCAGAGTGTTGCTGTCCAAGCCACAAGCTGACAGCTTAGCCAGCAGTTTGCTGTGGGGGACAGTGTCAAAGACCTTGCTGAAGTCCAGGTAGACTACATCCACAGGCCTCCCCACATCCAACAGGTGGGTCACCTGATCATAGAAGGAGATCAGGTTGGTCATGAAGGACCTGCCCCTCCTAAATCCATGTTGGCTGGACCTGAGCCCTTGGCCATCCTTCAGGTGCACAGTTATTGCCGCCAAGAAAATCTGCTGCATCATTTTCCCTGGCACTGAGGTCAGGCTGACAGGCCTGTAGTTTCTAGTTCCTCCATCCGACCCTTTTTGTGGATGGGGACCACATTGGCCAGTTTCCAGTCATCTGGGACCTCACCGGTGAGCCAGGACTGGAGGAAAATGATGGAGAGCAGTTTGGCCAGCTCATCTGCCAACTCTCTCATCACCCTAGGATGGATCCCATCCAGTCCCATGGACTCATGAGTATCCAAGTGGCTCAGCAGGTCCCAAACTAATTCCTCATGGATACCCAGGGCATTACACTGCTCCCTGACCCCATCACCCAGCTCAGGAGGCCACTCGTCCTGAACTCTTGCTCTTAAAAATTGAGGCAAAGAAGGTGTTCAGGACCTCAGCCTTTTCCTCATCTTCAGTCACAGTGTTCCCCTGCAGGTCCAATAAGGACTGGAGGTTCTTCTTGCCTCTCTTTTTAGTGTTAATATATTTGTAAAAGTGCTTTTTATTGTCCTTCACAGAGGTGGCCAGCTTCAGTTCCAACTGCGCCTTTGCCTCTCTAATTTTTTTCCTACATAAGCTAACAACTTCCTTAAACATACCTTGAGAAGCCTTCCCCTCCTTCCAAAGGCAATACAGCCTCTTTTTTTCCCTTAATTCCTCCAGGAGCTGCTTGCTCATCCAGGCTGGTCCCCTTCCCCACCAGCTCGTCTTTTGGCACATGGGAACTTCCAGTTCCTGTGCCTTCAAGGGCTCCTGTTTGAAGTAGGTCCAACGATCCTGGACCCCTCAGTTCTTGAGGACTGCTAGCCAGGGAACTTTGCAAATAAGTTTCTTAAACAGGATGAAGTTTGCCCTCTGGAAGTCCAAGGTGAGGGTTCTCTTGGTGCTCCTCCCTATCTCCCTGCATATTGAAAACTTTACTATCTTGTGGTCACTGCACCCCAGGCAGCCTCCCACTGTCACATCTCCCACCAGCCCTTCTCTATTGGAGAACAGCAGGTCAAGCAGAGCCTGACCCCTGGGAGGATCTCATAACAGCTGCATCAGGAAGTTGTCCTCCATGTGCTCCAGGAATCTTCTGGACTGCCTCCTCTCTGCTGAATTAAGTTCCCAGCAGGCATCTGGCAGGTTAAAGTCACCTACAAGGACAAGATCTGATGATCTTGAGACAGCCTCCAATTGCTTATAGAATAATTTGTCCGCCTCCTCATCCTGGTTGGGTGGTCTACAACAGACTCCAACCAGGATGTCAGATTTGTTAGGCTGCTCTCTGATTTTAACCCACAGGCTCTCAATCCCTTCATCTTCCACCTCAAGTTCTGTGGCAGAGTGACTTCCTAATATGTGGGATCATAGCAAACTTTATGTTCTAGGGAGAGCGAAAGAGTTAAGTCATTCGGTGTACACACTCATTAAAAAAAAAAGTGGAAGTCTAACAGTTCTCATTATATCATGTTACCATTCAGGCTGCCTAAGCTATATTAAGGTTTTTTTGAAACAGGTTAGGATGTCTGTAAGTCTTATGGTGGAGGAGAAACAGGATAAGTTGAGATAATAATTTTGGCACATTACACAGGCACACAGTGTGATTTCTTGTATTTTTGCCCATTGCTTTGTTTCCTGTCACTGTGCACCATAAAGATTCTAGCTCCATGTTTTCTACTCCTTCCTGCTCATAATCAGATACTTATAGATGTGAATAAGATCCTGGGCCTTCTGTTCTCTAGGCTACACACTCCCAGACCTCACACCCTATCCTAATAAGACAGATACTTCAGTCTCTTAATAATCTTCATAGCTTTTTTTCTGGAGTCACTCTGTTGTGTGCATGCCTCTCTTGTACTGGGAAGCCCAGTCATACAGGAATGATTGGTTGACTCATGGTGAGTCTGGCATCTTCCAGGACCCACAGGTCCTTTTTTGCAAAGATGTTGTCCAGCTGGGTAACTTCATCTGTATCAGTGTGTTGGGTTTTTCCCACCTGAAACCCTCTGGAGGAGAAATTAGCATTTCTTTTTACTGCACTTCATGCTTTGTGAGGTTTTTCCCACTCCATTTAACCAGTCTGTCCAGATCTCTCTGGATGGCAGCACAGCTGTGGAGTTTCAGTCATTCCTGGTTTTATATCATATATAAACTTGCTAAATGTGCACTCTTTCAATAGTCCAGGTCATTTCAGACTCAGCATCAGGCTTGGGCATACACAGCTAGTGACTGGCTTCCAGATGGATATTATGACTCTGATCATAGCCATCTTTACAAATACAACGTGGAAAACCTTGCTATATTCATGAAAGAAAACATCCACTGTAGTCTACCCAGCCAGCCATCACCTTAGCAGATGTTCATCCCTTATCTGCTTACTGAGTTCCAAGTTTATGAACTCAGAAGGAGATTGTGTGTGGAAGGCAGTATATTACTCCTTAATTGTTTTGGGTTTAACAGAAAATATTTAAGAAAAGCAGGGTTTTTTTAATCTTAATTTAACAAATATTTCACTGACTTCAATTAGTGACAAATATGCCTAACATGGTACTTAGAGTTATGCAGGACCAGGCCATAAATTGTTAGGTGCCACCATGGAAAGAATTATTATTCTAAATGGTAAAACAATTTCTGGTACCATGTTTCTCATTTGCATAGCAGTGCTAAAGTTTCAAAGAAATGCAACATTAATCTTCAGTAAGTTAATTTTGCAACTCTGGAATACCTGATGTGGGGGAAAAGTGAAAGAAAGAAGAGCTGAAATTCAACAAAAGCCAGTTATAAAGCAGAATGATGTGTTAGTGTCATCAGCCTAAATCACTGTTACCTTTTACTTTGAAATTATTAGTCAGCTTATATTGTCAAGATTAAAAATAAATAGTAGGTGTTTATCACTGTAGGTGCTACCTTTTACTTGACAGCTAGAATATATGAGTTTAAATCTGTTACCACGGAAATCAGTGGGAATTTGGCCAGTGGTTTTAATGGAATAAGGAGTGGGTCTTCATTTCTAAATGAAGAAATGAAGACCCACTCCTTATTCCCACAGAAACCCACAGAATTAAGTTCTAGAGGTGATGTAAGAACTGCAAGGAAGAATAATTTGTAAGGGAGAGTTCTTAAAAATAAGATTGTATCCTGCAGTCCTAGAACTAACAAAATTCTTTCAATGGTTAATAAATCAGAATAAGAAAAAATATGGCTTATTAGTAAACAACATGTAAAATACCAAAGAAATTAGAGAGATGCAAAACTACACAGAAGATTTATGCAGTATTATTTCAGGATGAGAGCTGAATACATAGGCATTAATGCCCAGGCCTTAATCACATTGAAAAAGTTACAGAATAAATAGTGACATTTGAAGTAAGTGAAAACAAGAAGGCTGATTTGTATTTAGAATAGTATTTTCTAGAGACTCAGCTGAGCATTGGAAGGTGAGAAATTGATAAACCAAACCAGTTCGTTTCTTCATTGTCATTAGTGAGTAATAGCTTTTAAAAAATATTTGTGTGCATACAATCATTACCTGAGACCTTTTAATTTACAAGTCTAAGATACCTGCTTTCTATGGTATAATACTGACATGTCATTTTCCAAATTAGCACAATTATTATGCTGTAAAGTTCATAATTTCTTATACACTAATTATATAGGTGTTACAAAGCATGTCAGAATTTCAGAAGTGTTTAGCTATGAACCAGTGTGCAAGGAATGAGTTAATTGACTCTGCTGTCTTGATAATGGTAGTGATGCTTATGATGAAATGAAAACACAAGCAAACCTGGACAGGCAGGTTATCTACAACAGCACAGACACCATTCAGCATAATACCGCATAAAACAGTGCTATAAAGTGTATGCAGCCCCTTAGTGTCTCTCTGCTACTATTGTTTGTCTGCACACAACTGTCACTTGGAATTTCACAGTGACAGTGGCGTTGGAGTCCATCAAATGTATGTTTTACTCAAATGTATTGAATTTACCCGTAAGCAACTAAGATCTGGTTTATACATCTGAGAAGTCTGGCTATTACAGCCAAGACACTGTGAAAATTAGTAAATTAAGAATTTTATACAGATGGTAATAATAAAAAAATCACTAAAATTATTATGAGAGTTATCTATTCACTGTCAGAAGGTGATTGAAGAATTCACGTTTTATTTTCTAATCGAGACAGTTTTGGTATGTAATTCTTATTTTCTTTTTGGTGAAAAATACTGAGAGTAGAAGTGCTCACCAAGCCGATTTCCGTCATTTATCAGCAATCTTGGCTAACTGGGGAGGTCCCAGTTGACTGAGATAGACAAAAGTGATGTTTGTAAGAAGTGCCATAAGGAGTGTCCAGGAAGATACAGCTATGACTAGTATGACTTTGGTACTAGGGAAGGTGGTGGAGCAGATCACTTCATTATTAAATATTCACAGGGCAACCACGTGATCAGGTCCAGTCAGTACAGACTCATGAAGGGCAGGTTCTGCTTGACAGAACCACTCAGTAGTGGTGTGCCCCAAGGATCAGTTTTGGGGCCCATGCTCTTTAACATCTTTATTGATAATCTGGATGAGGGCATTGAGTCCATCATCAGTAAATTTGCAGACGACACCAAGCTGGGGACAGGAGTTGATCTGCTGGAGGGAAGAGAGGCTTTGCAGAGGGACCTCAACAGGCTGGACAGATGGGCAGAATCCAACGGCATGAGATTGAACACATCCAAGTGCCAGGCTCTGCACATTAGCCACAACAACCCCATGCAGTGCTACAGGCTGGGGTCAGAGTGGCTGAAGAGTGGCCAGGCAGAGAGGGACCTGGGGGTGCTGGTTGATTGTAGGCTGAACATGAGCCTGCAGTGTGCCCAGGTGGCCAGGAGGGCCAATGGCATCCTGGCCTGCATCAGGAACAGTGTGGCCAGCAGGAGCAGGGAAGTCATTCTGCCCCTGTACACTGCACTGGTTAGGCCACACCTTGAGTCCTGTGTCCAGTTCTGGGCCCTTCAGTTTAGGAAGGATGTTGACATGCGGGAACATGTCCAGAGAAGGGCAAGGAAGTTGTTGAGGGGCTTGGAACACGTGCCCTATGAGGAGAGGCTGAAGGAGCTGGGGTTGCTTAGGCTGGAGAAGAGGAGACTCCGGAGTGACCTTCTTGCTCTCTACAACTACCTGAAGGGAGGTTGTAGCCAGGCAGAGGTTGGTCTCTTTCCTCAGGCAACCAGCACCAGAACAAGAGGACACAGTCTCAGGCTGTGCCAGGGAAGGTTTAGGCTGGACGTTAGGAAGAAGTTCTACACAGAAAGAGTGATTGCCCATTGGAATGGGCTGCCCGTGGAGGTGGTGGAGTCGCCATCATTGGAGGTGTTCAGGAGGAGACTTGATGGGGTGCTTGGTTGCATGGTTTAGTTGACTAGGTGGTGTTGGATGATAGGTTGGACACGATGATCTTGAAGGTCTCTTCCAACCTGGTCTATTCTATTCTATTCTATTCTATTCTATTCTATTCTATTCTATTCTATTCTATTCTATTCTATTCTATTCTATTCTATTCTATTCTATCTCATTCTCCAAGTTGTTTACCTGGAGAAACTGGCTGCTTATGGCTTGGATGGGTGGACAATTTGCTGGGTCAAAAACTGGCTGGGTGGCTGGGCCCAAGGAATGTTGGTGAATGGAACTAAATCTAGTTGGTGTCTGGTCACAAGTGGTCCTCACCAGGGTCCAGTATGGGGGCCAGTTTTCTTTAATATCTTTATTGATGATCTGGATGCAGGGATTCAATACACCCTCAAGAAGTATGCAGATTACGCTAAACTGGGTGGGAGTTTTGGTCTGCCTGAGAGTAGGAAGGCCCTACACAGGGATCTGGACAGTCTGGATGTATGGGCCAAGGCCAGTTGTATGAGATCCAAAAAGCCAAGTTCTGGGTCCTGCACTTGGATCACACCAACCCCCTCAATGATAGAGGCTTGGGGCACAGTAGCTGGAAAGCAACACCCCCAGTAGAGACAGAGCTGGAGATGTTCATAGACAGCCATCTGAGCATGAGCCAGCAGGGTGCACAGGTGGCCATGAAGACCAGCAGTATCCAGGCCTATATCAGGAATAGTGTTACAAGCAAGACCAGGGACTTTTTGGGCCACTCACTATAAAAAAGACATTAATGTGCTGTACCAAGTCCAGAGAAGGGCAACAAAGCTGATGATAGCTCTGGAGAACAGGTCCAGTGAGTAGTGACTTAGAAAACTGGAGTTGTTAGTATGGAGAAAATGAGGCTGAAGGGAGACTTTAAGGGTCTTAACAAATACCTGAAAAGAAGTTGGAGTGAGGTGGGGGTTGGTCTCTTCTCTCAAGCTGTAAGTGACAGAACAAGAGGAACTGTCCTTGGGTTGCACCAGGGAAGGTTTAGAATGGGCATTAGAAGAAACTTTTTCACTGAAAGGCTTATCAGACTCCAGAATAGGCACCAAGGAAGGTGGTTGGGTCTCCATCCCTGGGGGTGTTTGAGAGACAAATAGATGTCAAGCTTAGGGAAGTAGTATAGCACTAGACTTGGTAGAGTTGGATAGTGGTTGGAATTGGTCATCTCAAAGGTCTCTTCCAGCCTGGAAATTTCTTTGATTCTGTGATTTAACTTATTTTTAGACATATCTTGTAATGGTTCAAATCAAAACAACTGGTTAACCTGCCTTCTGCCCCAATACATAAGTGAGGGAAAAGTAACACACAAAACTTGGAATTGAGATTAAGAGTTAAATATAACATAACATAATCATAATTCACAATTACCTTAGCTTCACCTGCATACAGAAAAAGATGACATAACATGTAACATAACTTCACAATTACCTTAGCTCAGCCTACCTGCAGAAAAACAATGAAAAGCAGGAAAGAAAAAAACAAAACAAAACAAAACAAAACACATCAAACCTGGAATGAGACAGAAAACAAACAAACAAAAAATTACAGCACACTACCTGACTCCTGCCTGTCTTGCTGCCACACCTACAGAAAAGAGCCAACACCAAAAAAAATCTGGATTCCAGAAGCAGTGACTGGAACATGAGGCCTCCCATGTTGCCATGTGAACTTCAAGCCCCATAAGTGCTTCAGCCAGCACTTTCATTTTTGAAACTGGCATGAAGTAGGATGGTATGAATAGCAGCAGACTAAAACTCAACCCATGATATATTCCCCTAAATAAATTTAACTACAACTTTTAACTTATCATAAGCAATAAATACCATGTTCATTCTATTACAAAGAAGAAATTTTCAACGACTTTTAGTTCATGCAATTAGGTACGTGTGGTCATTTGAAATTTCCCACTGCATTAACCAAAGCACGGCTCACTCAGGAAGCATATGGAAGCTATATTTACAAAGCATAAACTACACTCTAAAATGGAATGCAATCAATATGTACAAATATACAGTATTTTCAATATTATACAAGTATTTACAACCAGAAAACAGCACAGAAACCCGCCTGAACCCCTTCTGGTATCACAAAAGGAGCAGGGGAACTGCTCTGCTCTCACCCTTGTGTCCAGAGAAGGGCCACGAGGATGATCAGAGGGCTGGAGCACCTCTCCTATGAGGACAGACTGAAGGAGTTGGGGCTGTTCAGCCTGGAGAAGAGAAGGCTCCGAGGTGACCTCATTGTGGCCTTCCAGTATCTGAAGGGGGCCTACAAGAAGGCTGGGGAGGGACTTTTCAGACTATCAGGGAGTGATAGGACTAGGGGGAATGGGATGAAGCTGGAGGTGGGGAGATTCAGGCTAGATGTGAGGAGGAAGTTCTTCACCGTGAGAGTGGTGAGGCCCTGGAATGGGTTGTCCAGGGAGGTGGTTGAGGCCCCGTCCCTTGCGGTGTTTAAGACCAGGCTGGACGAGGCTCTGTCCAGCCTGATCTAGGGTAGAGTGTCCCTGCCCATGGCAGGGGGGTTGGAACTAGATGATCCTTGTGGTCCCTTCCAACCCTAACTGAAACTATGAAACTATGAAACTATGAAACTAACTCACGTTTCCCTCTATAATTAGAAGAAAAGAGAAAGATGTTAGGAGAACTGTTAGCTCAAAGCATCGTTAGTGTCCTTATCTACAAGGTCAATAGCAATAAGATTCTTTCCAGACCTGCAAAGCAGCCAGGCAGGCAGACAAGAAGGAAAGGAAAGGAAAAAATGGAATGTGTGGGATTGCTAGGGTACATCTTGCACATCTGGCCAATGAAATTCATTTAGAATAATCTTTTCTTTTCCTTTTCGCATCCAACTCTGACCTGTTTGTATTTTGTCACTTCTTCTGCTCGAAATTTGCAGCTAAATTTTAAAGGTGTAACTATACTGCCACAATCCATCCCTTCTAAACAATTTCATTGGCTGTTAATACTATCCATCTAATCTAAAACCCTATCTTCAATTCGTAAATAAAGTTCACAGCCCATTCTGCCTTGTTCTCAGATGTAGATGATTCAGAAGTCCAAAAACCTGGCAACAAGAAAACAGAAAACAGTTTATCTCTCCACAGATGAAGAGAAGGAACAGGGACTTTCGGGTGACTCAGGGCTCTCAGGGTTCTTAGGGTTCATGCACCACAGATTCCTCACGGATTCTTCCTTTTGGCACAATGTTGTACCTGTACCACACTCTAAATTTAAAGTCTCTCAGCTAAATCTTGATTTCTTTGTGGAATACACTGAATTTCACCATTCTCTTGCATTACCCAGCAACTGTGACCAGGACTTTCAGCTGAAATCATCTCTCAGATAGGTTTGGCCTCTCCTGAAGGAGGAAATACCCAAACAGTTTTTACCTAACAGATTCTTTTCTCTAACAACAGGAACTCTATCACCTTCTAGTTTTCGTAGCAAATTTGTGTGTGCAGGTCCAGCTCCATTCACTGAACCTCTACTATTTACTAGCCAAGTTGTTTGTGCTTCTCCCAGTTTTCCAAAGATCTACCCCCCATAATTTGAGAGTGGTCTTCAGCAAACTCTTGTAATGCTCAATCTTCCCTGCAGCTGGTTCATAGAAGGGAATGTGGAATATCCACTCTATGCCGTACTCCTTGTCCCAGTTCTTCACAACATTGTTTTTGAAATGAGTTCCTTTGTCTGACTCAACCCTCTCTGGAGTTTCCTGTCTCCACAGGATGAGTCTCTCCAGAACAGGAATGGTGTTGTGTGCAGTTGCATGTGGAACTGGATACATTTCCAACCATCCAGTGTTTGCCTCTACCATAGTGTTACAAACACTCTCCACACCAATTGAGAGTTTTAAGTATAAGAAATTTTATTGCAGGTAAAATAAGCAAAAGCAGCTTGCTGGGTGGCTGGGTGTCTCCTGCTCCACAACAGTATGCACCGAATAAGGATCCACTCTCTTCTTTTAAGGTGGAGGTATGTCGCAACCATAACAGCCAATTCCTCATGCATAGGATGCACCCTTCTGGCTGTGCAAGTGTGAGTTCCTGATAAGGATCGGCATCTTGGTCCAGAGTCTCTTGTGAGGATGTTGATAGTCTTCCTTATCTTAACCTTGCTTCTGGCAGGCTCAGTGGGTGTTGAACCAGCTGCCCAACTTCTGTAGATTTCTGCCTAGCAAGCTTAAAACTAAGTACATACTGTTCAAAACAGGATGTTACATGTTCTTATCATTGAGTGGCATTGTCTGACTTGATCACGACTCCATCATTGATCATTTATATGGTTAACAAATAATTCATCCCATTATTTATTACACATAGTACGCACATATTTCTTACGAGATCGAGAACTCCCATTTTCAAAAAGGGTAAGAAGGAGGAACCAGGGAACTACAGGCCAGTCAGTCTCACCTCTGTGCCCGGAAAGATCATGGAGAAGATCCTCCTAGAGGCACTACTGACTCAGAAGAATAGTGAAGAGGTGATTTGGAACAGTCAGCATGGCTTTGCCAAGGGCAAATCCTGCCTGACAAACCTGGTGGCCTTCTATGAACAAGTGACAACATTAATAGATGAGGGGCGAGCAACTGATGTCATTTACCTGGACCTGAGCAAAGCCTTTGACACTGTCCCACACCACATCCTGGTCTCCAAACTGGTGACACATGGGTTTGATGGATGGACCACCAGATGGATAAAGAACTGGCTTGATGGCCTCACCCAAAGAGTGGCTGTCAATGGGTCCATGTCCCAGTGGAGGCCAGTGACAAGCAGAGTCCCTCAGGGATCAATCCTGGGACCAGTCTTCTTCAACATCTTTGTGGGTGACATGGACAGTGGCATCGAGTGCACCCTCAGCAAGGTTGCTGATGACACCAAGCTGTGTGGTGCAGCAGACATGCTGGAGGGAAGGGATGCCATCCAGAGGGACCTTGAGAGGCTGGAGAGGTGGGCACAAGCCAACCTCATGAGCTTGAACAAGACCAAGTGCAGGGTCCTGCATCTGGGTGGAGGCAATCCCAGGCACAAATCCAGGCTGGGCAGGGACTGGCTGGAGAGCAGCCCAGAGGAGAGAGACTTGGGGGTGCTGGTGGATGAGAGGCTCAACATGAGCTCTCAATGTGCACTTGCAGCCCGGAAAGCCAATCAGATCCTGGGCTGCATCAAGAGAAGTGTGGCCAGCAGGTCAAGGGAGGTGATTCTCCCCCTCTACTCAGCTCTGGTGAGACCCCACCTGGAGTATTGCATCCAGTTCTGGAGCCCCTATTACAAGAGGGATCTGGAGGTGCTGGAAGGTGTCCAGAGAAGGGCCACGAGGATGATCAGAGGGCTGGAGCACCTCTCCTATGAGGACAGACTGAAGGAGTTGGGGCTGTTCAGTCTGGAGAAGAGAAGGCTCCGAGGTGACCTCATTCTGGCCTTCCAGTATCTGAAGGGGGCCTACAAGAAGGCTGGGGAGGGACTTTTCAGGCTCTCAGGTAGTGATAGGACTAGGGGGAATGGAATGAAGCTGGAGGTGGGGAGATTCAGGCTAGATGTGAGGAGGAAGTTCTTCACCATGAGGGTGGTGAAGCCCTGGAATGGGTTGTCCAGGGAGGTGGTTGAGGCCCCGTCCCTAGAAGTGTTTAAGCCCAGGCTGGATGAGGCTCTGGCCAGCCTGATCTAGTGTAGAGTGTCCCTGCCCATGGCAGGGGGGTTGGAACTAGATGATCCTTGTGGTCCCTTCCAAACCCTGACTGAAACTATGAAACTATGAAACTATGATTTGGAGCACAAGCCCTGTGAGGAGAGGCTGAGTGAGCTGGGGTTGCTTAGCCTGGAGAAGAGGAGGCTCAGGGTTGACCTTATTGCTCTCTGCAACTTCCTGACGGGAGGTTGTAGCCAGGTGGGGGTTGGTCTCTTCTCCCAGGCAACCAGCACCAGAACAAGAGGACACAGTCTCAAGATGCACCAGAGGAGGTTTAGTCTGGATGTTGGGAAGAAGTTCTTCATAGAAAGAGTGATTGACTATTGGAATGGACTGCCCAGGGTGGTTGTTGAGTCACCATCACTGGAGGTGTTTAAGAGTGGACTGGATGGGTTCTTGGTTGCATGGTTTAGTTGATTAGATAGTGTTGGATGATAGGTTGGACTTGATGATCTCAAAGGTCTCTTCCAACCTGGTTAATTCTATTCTATTCTACTCTTGCAAGATCTGCCAGTAGGGACAGAAGAACGTGATCCCACTGTCTGTGTAGTGCCCAGTTTCAGGGAGAAAAAAGCCCTGTGCACTGAGTTCTGTTGCTCTAACTGCCGCTTGGACAGTTTGTCTCTGAAAGCTTGTCTCTGAAAGTTTGTCTCAATGACTGATAACACTTAAAATATTGTTAGAAAGCACAGGAATGGCTAATATGATGCGTCCATCTTGAGCATGGTAGATTCAAGATTACTTAAAGCATCACTGTTATTTGGCCTACTTAGTAGTTTAAGAAGAGCTCTAGGAAAAAAAATAAAGAGGCCACTAAACACATTATAAACAGAGATAAAAGAACTTCACTGAAAAGTGGTGTGAAAGTAGAACAGAAATAATTCTTTCAAAAGTACAGTCTTTACACTTAATATGAATGTGTAGCTGACAAGGGAAACCTGTTTCTTAAAAAACACAAGCAATCCCAGAAGAAAAATAGATTGAGTTACAGGAAACCATTTCCTCTTAGTTTGAACTAGTTCTGTGCTTTCTGCTGAAGTGATCAATTTTATTTTCTTCGAGTTATCAAATTATCTCCTCAGAGATTTCCATTTCTTTGCAGCTGATAGGTGTTTAGATGAAACTGAGGAAAGAATTAAGTTCACAGTTTTTTAAGGGCTTTGGTATATTTCAGTATAAAAAAAAAGGTAAATGTAAGATTATTATGTAAAAGAAACACTCTGAACTTGGAAAGTAATTAAAAAAGACAATGTAGAAATTATCATCAGCTTCATGAACAGAATAATGAGGGCTAATACATCTTTTACCAGAGCTGCAAAATGCAAATAAGTAGCAATGTTTATTTATAAACTATTATCAGTGAAGCCTGTGATGTGTTTGGAGATACAACATATTTTATAATACAAAACAAAACCACTGAGGCAGATATAAAATAGCTCCTAAATCCTGAATTCAGGGACTATCCATTGGAATCTAGAAATATTTTTTAAGTGTAAAAGCTTTGGGTTTGTTTAAAAATTAACATGCTATATTTCTTCTGTAAGATTGTGTTTATTTTAGGAGAATTAAATGCAATCTGTATCCTAGACAGGAAATAAACCAACAGTGCTATGTTCTCAGTGCTAATGTTAATTGCGCTGCATGTGCTGCCAGTAGAGATTTTTCTGAGAAGACAGTTATTATTACCACAGAATCACAGAATGTCAGGGGATGGAAGCGACCTCAAGAGATCATCTAGTCCTCCCCCCTGCCAGAGCTGGATCACCTATAGGAGGTCACACAAGAACAGATCCAGGCAGGTCTTGAATATCTCCAGAGAGGGAGAGTCCACAACCACCCTGGGCAGCCTGTTCTAGTGTTCTGTCACCCTAACAGTGAAATAATTCTTCCTCCTGTTTCCATGAAACTTCCTATGCTTCAGCTTTGTACCATTGCTGCTTGTCATGTCATTGGACATCACCAAGAAGAGCCTGACTTCATCCTCTTGGCACTCAACTTTTCTAGACTAGACTAGACTAGACTAGACTAGACTAGACTAGACTAGACTAGACTAGAATAGAATAGAATAGAATAGAATAGAATAGAATAGAATGACTAGACCATGGCACCAAGCTCCCCATCCAGTACACTCTTAAACAACTCCAGTGATGGTGACTCCACCACAACTCTGGGCAGCACATTCCAACAGTAAATCACTCTTTCTATGAAGAATATCTTCCCAACATCCAGCCTAAACATCCACTGGTGCAGCTTGAGTCTGTGTCCTCTTATTCTGTCCAGTTCATCAATAAATATACTGAACAGGGTGGGGCGCAGCAGTAGTCCCTGGGGGACACCACTAATGACTGGCTACCAGATGTCAACATTCTCTACCACTCTCTGGGTGCAGCCCTCCAGCCAGTTCCTGATCTGGTGCAGAGTGCTGCTGTCCAAGCCACAGGCTGACAGCTTGGCCAGAAGTTTGCTGTGGGGGACGGTGTCAAAGGCCTTGCTGAGGTCCAGGTAGACCACAGCCACAGGCCTCCCCACATCCACCAGGCGGGTCACCTGATCCTAGAAGGAGATCAGGTTGGTCAGGCAGGACCTGCCCTTCCTAAATCCATCTTGGCTAGGCCTGAGGCCCTGGCCATCCTGGAAGTGCTGTGTGATCACACTCAAGATGACCTGTTCCATAATCTTGCCTGGCACTGAGGTCAGGCTGACAGGCCTATAATTCCCTGGCTCATCCAACCGGCCCTTCTTGTGGATGGGCACCACGTTGCCTAGCTACCAGTCTTCTGGGACCTCTCCAGTGAGCCAGGACTGCTGAAAAATGATGGAGAGCGGCTTGGCCAGCTCATCTGCCAGCTCTCTCAGCACCCTAGGATGGATCCCATCTAGTCCCATGGACTTGTGGGGATCCAAGTGGCTGAGGAGATCCCTAGCAATCCCATCCTGGAACAGAGGAGAACTATGCTGCTCATGTGGCTTCTTCTGCCAGCTCTACAGGCCAGCTGTCTGGAAGACATTCTGCCCTGCTAGTAAAACTTGAGGCAAAGATGGTGTTAAGTACCTCTGCCTTTTCTTCATCCTTTGTTACAACGTTCCCCTCCGTGCTCACCAAGGAGTGGAGGTTGTCCTTGCCCTTCCTCTTGCTGTTAATATATTTATAGAAGGACTTTTTGTTGTCCTTCACAGCAGAGTCCAGTCTGAGCTCCAAATGTGCTTTTGCCTCCCTCATTTTCTTCCTACAAAACCTAGCAACTTCCCTAAACATTCCATGGGTTGCCTCCCCTTTCTTCCAAAGACAGTACACCCTCTTTTTTCCCCTTAGTTCCTTTAGAAGTTCATTGACCAACCAGGCTGGCCGTCTGCCCCGGCGGCTCATCTTCCGGCACGTTGGCACAGCCTGTTCCTGCGCCTTCAAGAGCTCTTCCTTGAAGTAGGTCCAGCTCTTGTGGACCCCTTTATTTTTAAGGGCTGTTTCCCAAGGAACCTTCTGAGTTAGTTCCTTGAGTAGCCTGAAGTCTGCTCTCCGGAAGTCCAGAGTGGAGGTCTTCTTGCTGCCCCTCTCAGCTTGACTGAATACTGAAAATTCAATTATCTCGTGGTCACTGGTGCCTAAACAACTTCCGACCATCGCATCACCCACCAGCCCTTCCTAAATACAAAAATAAAGTGGATGGATCAGAGGGAGAGGGAATAGAGAGTGAGAGAAAGAAGAGCGAGAGAGAAGAGGAAAGGAATTATATTACCACACCCCTCACCCCCCCAAGACAGTTTCAGTCTGTGGAGGAAAGGTTTTCAGTCTGTGGAGGAAAGGTGCTTCAGCTTTGGACGTAGAGGAGATGTTGAGTCTGTAGGGAAAGGGTGTTGTGGCTTTGGTTGTAGAAGAGATGTGGTACTCTGGGCAGCCTCTTCAGCTCCACCCGAGTTGCAGCAGGCAGAACTTAGGACACGGAGAGAGGGTTCCTCTTGGTCCTGGTATTCTCTCAGTTTTTCCTTGTTGGCAGCATTTTACAGGTCTTTTCCTCCTGTGTTTTCCTTCATCTGTGTTTTCCTTCTCCTGTGTTTTCTTCTTCTGAGCCAGTAGTTGCTCAGGCTTTTTATACAGTTTTTTGTCCTCAGATGTGTCCAAGTATTGTCCCCCAGAAATCGTCCTTAGATAAATGTCCGGTATTGTTGCCCAGGAAATATTCCTGTGTATTCCTTGTGTTTGGACAGGGGTCGGGAGGTGTGTGTGTGGGGGGGCTCTGCCTCTTCCATCTCCATTTACCTGCCCACACACCCAATACACATCAGGGGCCAGGTGGTGAATCCATTGTCTCACCATCCTCCCTTTCTGGGGTACCTGATGGGTGGAGATGATCTTATCAATGGCAGTGGCCTTGGTCCATTGTTGTCAGGCCAACTGCAGTCCAGTGAGTAATCTTTTATCCTTGCACCTTCCAGAGGCTCTGCCCAATACACATCACCTATTATCTGTGCCAGCAACAAAGGTGATTTTGTCTTTGTTGAGTCACATCACAAGAGACAAGAGTTAGTCTCTCACACCTGAGTCTGACATCACAATCACGAGCAGGCACGTTAGAAGGCGGCTATGCCAGACCTCACTGTCTGTTCTGAGATTGCCGAGGTCCTCCTGCTCCTGTAAGCTTGAAAAGGAAAGTAGAGTGAAGTGCCTTTCTTCCCGAGGTTGTTGGTCCCGGGTGCCAGCTCCGAGTCAGCTTTCCAACTGAATGCCATATTTACATATTTATTACCATGAATGAGGTCACCCCTTAGTCTCCTCTTCTCCAAGCTAAAAAGCCCCAGCTCCCTCAGCATCGTGTCATAAGGAAGATACTTCACTCCCTTAATCATTTTCATGGCTCTGCAATGGACTTTCTCAAGTAGTTCCTTGTCCTTCTTAAACTGGGGACCAGGACAATTACAAAGGAATTCAAGGCTCTCGGGCAATTGATCAACGGGGCGGGTGCTCAAGTGGTGTTCTGCTCAGTTCCCTCAGTGGCAGGGAGAGGAACACTGAGAGGTACACTGAGAAGAACAGGAGAACCCATATCATCAACAATTGGCTCAAGGGATGGTGCCAGCAACACAATATTTTGAGTTCTTTGATCAAAGGGAAACATTTACTGCACCTGACCTGCTGGACTTTCATGGGGTGAATTTATCTAGAAAGGGCAAGATGGTATTAGCACTGGAGTTGGCAGGGCTAATTTGGAGGGCTTTAAACTAGGTCTGAAGGGGGTGGGTGAGGAAACCAGTCTCTCTGGTGAGGAAAGAATGGGACATAAATTAGGGTTAATTGAGAAATCGAGCCCAGCTGACGTGCATGTACAGCAACACATGCAGTATGGGTAGCAAACAAGAAGAACTGGAAGTCTTGGTCTACTAGGAAGACTATGATATAGTTGCTATTACAGAAACGTGGTGGGACAAGTCACATAATTGGAGTACTGCACTGGGGGGTTACAAGCTCTTTAGGAGAGACAGGCGAGTGAGAAGAGGAGGAGGGGTGGCCCTGTACATTAGGGAGTCTCTTGATACCTCAAAACTTGATGTTGTGGATGAAAGGATTGAGTACATGTGGGTTAAAAGCAGAGGGAGGCCTAACAAAACTGGCATCCTGATTGGAGTCTGTTACAGACCACCCAACCAGGATGAGGAGGCAGATGAAATATTCTATAAGCAACTGGAGGTTGTCTCAAGATCATCAGATCTTGTCCTTGTGGGTGACTTTAACCTGCCAGACATCTGCTGGGAACTTAATTCTGCAGAGAAGAGGCAGTCCAGAAGGTTCCTAGAGCATATGGAGGACAGCTTCCTGATGCAGCTGCTAAGTGGGCCTCCCAGGGGTCAGGCTCTGCTTGACCTGCTGTTCTCCAATAGAGAAGGGCTGGTGATGTGGTGGTGGGAGGCTGTCTAGGATGCAGTGACCATGAGATAGTGGAGTTTTCAATATGCAGGGAGATAGGGAGAAGCAGCAACAGAACCTTCACTTTGGAATTCCAGAGGGCAGACTTCAGCTTGTTTAAGCAACTTATTCATAAAGTACCCTGGGTAGCAACCCTTAAGAACCAAGGGGTCTAGGATGGTTGGACCTACTTCAAACAAAAGTTCTTGAAGGCAGAGGAACTGGCAGTTCCCATGTGCCAAAAGATGAACTGGCGGGGAAGGTGACCAGCCTGGATGAGCAAGTAGCTCCTGAAGGAATTAAGGGAAAGAAAGAGGCTGTATTGCCTTTGGAAAGGGGGGGAGGCAACTCAAGATACATTTAAGGATGCTGTTAGATCATGCAGGAGAAAAATTAGAGAGGCAAAAGCCCGGTTAGAATTGAAGCTTGCCACTTCTGTGAAAGACAATAAAAAGCATTTTTATAAATATATTAATGCTAAAAAGAGGGGCAAGAAGAACCTTCACTCTTTATTGGACCCAGTGGGGAACATTGTAACTAAAGATGAGGAAAAGGGTGAGGTTCTAAATGCCTTCTTATCCTCAATTTTCAACAGTACGGCAGGAATACTGCAGGATAACTTGCCTCCTGAACTAGTTGATGGGGTCAGTGTAGTACCCCTGAAATCCATGAGGAAGTAGTGAGGGACTTGCTGAGCCACTTGGATACCCACAAGTCCATGGGACCGGATGGGATCCATCCTAGGGTGCTGAGAGAACTGACAGATGAGCTGGCCAAACCTCTCTCCATCATTTTCCACCAGTCATGGCTCACCAGAGAGGTCCCAGATGACTGGAATCTGGCCAGTGTGGTCCCCATCTACAAGAAGGGCCAGATGGAAGAATCTGGAAACTGCAGGCCAGTCAGCCTGACCTCAGTACCAGGGAAAATTATGGAGCAGATCATCTTGGGGGCAATCACTGAGCACCTGAAGGATGGCCAAGGGATCATGCCCAGCCAACATGGATTTAAGAAGTGATGGAATGAATTTAGGGAGTAGAACCTCAAGCAATGCTCAGGTGATAGAAGGAAATGTTTTAGCTCTTGTAGGCCACAAACCCTGGGAGCAAACTGCAGCTGTGTAAAGAGAAAAAAGTATTTAGCTAATTACCAAGGACCATTGTGACTCAGGGAAGCCACACAACGACCTGAGAATTAGAGCTGGCAAACATTGCAATAGAGACTTTTGTCTTCTCTCTGAACTTAGATAAGAGATGTTTGTCTTTTGTCTAACACCTGTCTGAGCCTTGCCAAGGGATGTGTGCTCCCTGGCATTTTCTCGGCAGCCAGTCACGAATCTCTGTCACACGGGCACATCTAATTACCAATCCCGAGATGCTTTTGATTATGTTAGCCTATATAAATAAAAAACTTTGTACAACAGAGTAGACACTTTGCTTGCATCAAGCTTTGTCTCTATCTCTCAATCGCAGTAAAGAAGGGCAGGTCCTGCCTGACCAGCCTGATCGCCTTCTAGGATCAGGTGACCTGCCTGGTGGATGTGGGGAAGCCTGTGGATGTGGTCTACCTGGACTTCAGCAAGGCCTTTGTCACCGTTCCCCACAGCAAACTCCTGGCCAAGCTGACAGCCCATGGCTTGGACAGCAGCACTCTGCACTGGATTAGGAACTGGCTGGAGGGCCAAGCCCAGAGAGTGGTGGTGAATGGTGCCACATCCAGCTGGAGACCAGTCACTAGTGGTGTGCCCCAAGGATCACTGCTGGGCCCAATCCTATTCAATGTCTTCATTGATGATCTGGATGAGGGGATTGAGTCAGTCATCAGTAAACTTGCAGATGACATTACGTTGGGAGCAGGTGTTAGTTGGTTAGAGTGTAGGAGGGCTCTGCAGATGGATGTTGACAGGCTGGACAGATGGGCAGAGTCCGACATGATGGCATTCAATAAGTCCAAGTGCAGGGTGCTGCATTTTGGCCACAACAACCCCACGCAGTGGTGCAGGCTGGGGTCAGAGTGGCTGAAGAGCAGCCAGGCAGAAAGGGACCTGGGGACACTGGTTGATTGTAGGCTAAACATGAGCCAGCATTGTGCCCAGGTGGACAAGAAGGTCAATGGCACTCTGGCCTGTATGAGGAATAGTATGGCCAGCAGGAACTGGGGAGTCATTGTGCCCCTGTACTCAGCACTGGTTAGGCCACACCTTGAGTCCTGTGTCCAGTTCTGGGCCCATCAATTTAAGAAGTACTTTGAGACACTTCAACAACTCAAGAGAAGGGCAACGAGGCTGGTGAGAGACCTTGAGAAGAAGCCCTACGAGGAGAGGCTGAAGGAGCTGGGATTTTTTAGCCTAGAGAAGACAAGGCTCAGGGGAGACCTTAGTGGTGTCTACAACTACCTGAAGGGAGGTTGTAGCCAGGAGGGGGTTTGTCTCTTCTCCCAGGCAACCAGCACCAGAACAAGAGGACACAGTCTGAAACTGTGCCTTGGGAAATTTAGACTTGAGGTTAGAAGAAAGTTCTTCACAGAGAGAGTTGTTAGCCATTGGAATGGGCTGCCCAGGGAGGTGGTGGAGTCACCATCCCTGGAAGTATTCAAGAGGGGATTGGATGTGGAACTTGGTGCCATGTTTTAGTATTCATGAGGTCTTGGGTGACAGGTTGGACTTGATGATCCTTGAGTTCTTTTCCAACCTTATTGATTCTATAATTCTGTGATTCTATGATACACTTGTCCACGTTGAACTTCATTAAATTTCTCCCTGCTCAACTCTCAAACCTAAGTCCCATTGAATGGCAGCACAATCCTCTAGTGTGTCAACCACTCCACCCAGTTTGGTATCATCAGCAACCTTGCTGACAATGCTCTCTGTTCTTTCATCCAGGTCATTGACAAATATATTGAACAGCGCTTCTCCCAGTACTGACCCCTGAGGGACTCCATTAGATACAGACCTCCAACTATACTCTCTCCAACTGACCACAACTCTTTGACTTTTTTCTTCCAACCAGTTCTCCATCCACCTCACTACCTGATCATCCAGACCACACTGCCTCAGCTTAGCTGCAAGTATGCTGTGGGAGACAGTGTCAAATACCTTACTGAAATGTGTGGCCAGCAGGAGCAGGGAGGTCATTCTGCCCCTGTACACTGCACTGGTTAGGCCGCACCTTGCGTCCTGTGTCCAGTTCTGGGACCCTCAGTTTAGGAAGGATGTTGACTTGCTGGAACGTGTCCAGAGAAGGGCAACGAAGTTGGTGAGAGGTTTGGAACACAAGCCCTATGAGGAGAGGCTGAGGGAGCTGGGGTTGCTTAGGCTGGAGAAGAGGAGACTCAGGGGTGACCTTCTTGCTCTCTACAACTACCTGAAGGGAGGTTGTAGCCAGGCAGAGGTTGGTCTCTTCTTCCAGGCAGCCAGTACCAGAACAAGAGGACACAGTCTCAGGCTGTGCCAGGGCAGGTTTAGACTGGCTCTTAGGAAGAAGTTCTATACAGAGAGAGCAATTGCTCATTGGAATCGGCTGCCCGTGGAGGTGGTGGAGTCACCTTCATTGAAGGTGTTCAAGAAGAGGCTTGATGGGGTGCTTGGTGCCACGGTTTAATTGTTTAGTTGTTTAGGTGGGTTGTATTGTATTGTATTGTATTGTATTGTATTGTATTGTATTGTATTGTATTTAGGTGGGTTGGATTGGTTGTTAGGTTGGACGCGATGATCTTAAAGGTCTCTTCCAACCTGGTGGTGTATTGTATTGTATTGTATTGTATTGTATTGTATTGAAATCAAGATAAACCACATCCACTGCTCTGGCATCACCTATCCACCTGGTTATATCCTCATAAAAGTCTATCAGGTTGGTCAAACATGACTTCCACTTGGTAAAACCATGTTGACTGCTCCTAATGACCCTCTTGACTTACCAAAGATGATGGAGAGTGTTCTGGCAATGATCTCTCTCAGCCCTCTCAGCACCCACAGGTGCATCCCATCAGGACCTGTGGATTTATGAACTTCCATATGATGAGCTGCCCCATCCCCCTTCAACTCTGGTTTAAAGCTCTGTGAATCAGCCCTGCCAGTTCTTGTCCTAGAATTCTTTTCCCCTGTTGAAAGACAAAGTATTTCCTTTATTTATAAACTAGATGACAATATTAATAAAAATATTAATAACCTTTTGTTATGATTGGTAAAAGGCTATTTAATATTCAATAAGTGGAGTGATTAATATAAATATTAATAACTTTATTAATAATAAAACTTCTGTAAAAATATTAATAAAACCTATTTACTGGTTCAAAGTATTTGGTTGTGGAACAGATATCTCACCAGCAGGAACCAGTAACAATTTAAACAATATGTACAAAAATCCAGAAACAACAAACAGCACTTTAAACTGTAAAGAAAATATAAGAACATCGGCAATGAAGCCGGTGATTGCCTACAAGGCGGGGGGAACTCCAGAATTCCCTAAGGCAACAGACCTCCAATAGACGTGTATAAAAACCTGATTTCGTAATTATTCATGGATCCTGATACCTCATGGCACACGTGAGGATTTAAACAAAACCAAAATGGTGTCAACCACATGGAAGCTGCAGGAGCACAGTTTCACTTTCTGTTGGTGTCTGCAGCTTGTTGCTGAGACAGGATTCACTCCTGAAGGCTTTGTAGCTGAAAGCTTTGTAGAAAAGAGGTTCTTCTGCTGCAATTCTTCACAGCGGCTCTCATTTCCTCTTCCAATAAAACTGTACTGGGGACTCAGCTCCTCTGGGGGTTCACCTCTCAGCCCGGCAAGACGCATCTCTCTGCTCCTGGGCTTTACAACGCTAAGACAGCGAGAGGTCTTTGCAGTCCTGTCTGGGTAAACTGAAACACAGTTCCACGTCCAAGCGAGGCTTGTGATTCATTCCAGAGTGTGGACAATTGCAAGGCAAGGCTCTGGCTCTTTGGGCTGGTACTTATAGATTTCCTGAGACAATAATGGCCAGTGACAACACAGATTGAGGGATAAAACCCTGACACTGTAACCTATAGAAAGGCTTTTCTCCAAACGTGGACAGAAGTATACCCACCTGGCCCACTTGGGCTCCAGGACATGTTCAGACAAGCCTGAGCAATGAAAAACCACACCTGAAAAACCTGAAAAAACAGACCTACTTGCTCCTGCCTCATTGTCTGGTTCAGATAATTTTTGAGGCTTTTGTCCCTTCGGGACACCTTTTATTAATATGAAAATTGCCAAATGTATCAAAAGGTTTGATGTACAGTTAGAATATATTTACAATGGCAATGCACAATATTTGGGCAGCTATAACAATTTAACCATTTTATGCAAACTGGGAGGAATATAACAGAAAGAGAATACCCTGGGCCCACATGGGGCGGGGGGAATTGACAAGAACTGTTAAGCCAAAGAGGCAATTAATTAATTACTCACAGCTAGTTTTATCCAAGTAGGGAGTGCTGCTTCTGTGTATTAGAGGCTTTGGGGCGCTCCTGTACCAGGCATAGCAGGTTGCCAGCAGGAATGCCAAATGGTCTTTGATGGCTTGTCTGGCTTCAGCAGACTGTGGGCTGCTAACAATGTTTCTTTGTGATGGGCACTTGTTTTGTCCTGGGGAAACCGAGGCATGGGAAAATCCTGAATGCAAGGGGAAGCAGGCTTAGCTCCAACTCCTAAGTCCATGGCTTCTGTCATAGCTTGTGGTATGTAGGCTCGTGGCTATATCTCAGGCTCTGGACTGCATAACACAAGGCTATGCAACTCGAGGCAACATCACGCCAGACAAGGCCTAAGCTGGTTCAAGAGGACAGTGCTTGAGCAAGGCGAGAGGAAGGCTTGAGCAAGGCAACTAGAAATCAGCCTGTATATAAATCTTGCCCATGACATCCCCCTGCAAGACAAGCCTCTCACACATACTATCCACCATCCTGGTGTCTTACAAAACCAGTCATTATCAAAAACCCCAATGCTCTGCCTGTAGCACCAGTCTTGGAGCCAGGTATTTACAGACTGGATGCTTCTACTTCCTTTCATACTGTGGCTGAGTACTGGAAGTAGAGAAGAGAAAATTACTTGTGCCCCAGACTCTTTCACCAACCATCCCAAGCCCTTGAAGTGTCTCTTCATCCCCCTCAGACTATGGGATGCAACTTCCTCCCCACCTGTCTGGAAGATCAGCAATGGGTAATAGTCATGTGACTGGACCATGTTGCGGAGTTCTTTAGTAATAGCCCTTTTTTGGGCACCAGGGAAACTGCAGACTTCCTTATGTTGAGGGTCAAACCTGTATATTGGACCCTCTGCTCCTGCCAGGAATGAGTCTCCCACAACAAGCACTCTTCTTTTCCTTGGAGAAGAGGGTTGCTATGTGCACTTGTCTCTTGCCACAGTCAGGAAATTTCCACCCTTCACCCCCTCCATTTAAGCTACTGTCTACAGGGCCCTCTAGATCAAACTGCCAGTGCTCCTTATCTGTTGTATAGGGGTCACTGGGAAGGTGAGGGAGGCTGGGAAGTGGTTTGTCTACCTCCCCAGTCAAGGATCTGTATCCACTCCCCTCCTTTTCTTTGGCCACTTCCTTCTGCCTGGTGACCTCCTCCTTCAGCCTGATGTGTAGCATGGGGCTCCTCTGAGTTCTGGTGAGCATCTCTCAGAGATATAAGGTTGTTACTCTACCAATCTGTTTCTCTTTCACTTTCCTGAATGCTCCTTAGTCTTTCTACCTTGTCCTTAAGCTCTGCCACCATAAGGAGCAGATCATTTACCTGCTCACACTTCATGCAGGTGTTTTTTGTACTATCCTCTGGTACTACAAGCAGGCTAAGACATTCCTTGCAGTCAGTGGTTTGGACAGCTGTGTTCCTGTAGCCTGCAACCTGCATTGTCACTTCCTTCTGTGAGAACTCAGTCTGGATTCCCACCTCCACTTTGGATGGGTTAAGGAGTATGGTGTCCTTCTGTTGGGTGGAGACCATTACTTGTTGAGACCTTCTTTTATTCCCTTACCCCACATGCACTCCCCCCTCTGTTAATGCAAGAAAGGTTTGCCTTTTTTGGCAATGGCTGCTATGCACCAACCCCTGGATCTTTAAACCTCCCACAATAACTGGCCCTGCCTCCCAGATGGGCTGTCACTTGAGCAGACAGGAAAGCAGCTTCTCTGCCCTGCTCCCTGCATCTCCCAGGGCTCCCCTGCAGATAGAGCTTACCTGCTTTCCCAAAAACTGAATCCAGAATAAAGCTAATTGTATTGGGTTGGATTGAGATGGAGTTAATTCTCCTCACAGCATCTTTCTAGGGCTGTGTTTTTTTGCAGCAGTAGTTGATAACACGGCAGTGTTTTGGCTACGGCTGAATCCAGTACCCAGGCTGTGTCCTTTCAACATTTCCCTGCTCCAAGAGTAGATCGAGGGGCGGGCAAAGTCTTGGGAGGGGACACAGCTGAGCCAGCTGACTCAGACTGGCCAAAGAGGTATTCCATACCATATGACATCAGCTCAGGTATAAGAATGAAATGAAAGAAGGAAGTGATGGGGCTTCGTCCATGGCGTTCATCCTCCCAAGGAACCACCAAGTTTAGAGAGCCCTGCTTCCCAAGACCGACCATCGTCCTGCTGATGGGAAGTAGAGACTAACATCTTTCTCTCAGCTTTTCTGCTTCCGCGCAGTCTATTGCCATTTGCTTATTAGTGTTATTAAATTGCTCTTATTTTTACCCTCTGGCTTCTGTTATATTTTCCTTCCCTTCTTCCCCCTGTTCGCTTAAAGAGGGGGAGTGATAGAGCGGCTTTGGTGGGCATCTGGCCCCCAGGCCAGAGCCAAACCACCACAGTCCTTTTGGTTCCCTGACCGGGAAATGAAAATATAACATAGCTGTAATTTCTGCAGCTTTTTTTTTCCCTATATGCTTGCCTGTGATACAGGCTTCTGTGCTGGTCACGTGGCTTGTTGATAACTTTTGCTTTGTTATGAAAATGCTTCGTTTGTTTAGGAACATGCCGAAGCAGATAATGGCTATGTGTTTCTTTATCCTGCTTGTAGGGCTGCTGCTTTGTGGGAGCTATGTTAGAGAGGTCATCATTTCTGTTTCCCCACCTGAAGTGAATGTGGAGAATTTTATTATGCAGGCCCCCAAGATTTTGATCCGTCCTTATGTGAGCTCTCTCGTATTGCTAATCAACATTATTGGCATGTTGTGGGTTTTGTGGAGTTTGATTCCATCATGGTATAAAAAGAAACAGTTTTTGGGTGGGGATATGTTGAAGTATGCTTTGAAGCGGTCAGTCCCTGGGTGGCAGGGTGTGTGGAAGGACCTGGACAGATTCCTAGGACGGTTATCACATCCCATAGCCTGGGACTTTACCCCAGAAGAGGCGAGCAATCCTACTAAACTGACTCGCCATCTGATAGAAGGGTGCCTCGCTTATCCCAATGAGAACAAACAACTTCAATACTCTATGAGGACTATGGCTGAGGCAAGCACCCAAACACTACCTGAGGATACCATGGCAGAGATGGGGACCCAAACAGCAACCAGAGAGATTGCCCCAGTCGTAAAAAAGAAGCAGTGGACAAGGAGGTCAACAGGTCCCTCTCATCGATTGGTAAGGGATGAGGAAGATTATGATCAAGAGGCTGGTCCATCAGGTGGGAAATTGGAGGAAGTGAGTGAGATTAAACAAGAAGCAGAGACTACTCGGTCCTTAACTTCAGCAGAACTGAGAGACATACGTAAGGATTATAGTCGCCAACCAGGAGAGCGGATTGCTGCTTGGCTGCTCCAGTGCTGGGATAATGGGGCAGACAGCCAATTGTTGGAAGGGAAAGAAGCCCAACAACTGGGACCCATTGCTAGAAACAGAGGTATTGAGAAAGGCATTGCAAAGGAGACAGGCATATGCAGCCTCTGGAGACGACTCCTGCTAAGTGTCAGGGCCAGGTACCCATGCAAGGAGGACCTTATGAGTTCTCCAGGGAAGTGGAACACTGCAGATGAAGGAATCCAATACCTAAGAGAATTAGCAGTGTTGGAAGTTATCTATAGTGATTTAGATGATCAAAGTGTCTCCACAGATCCAGAGGATGTCCCATGCACACGGGCCATGTGGAGGAAAGTGATCCAAAGTGCTCCAGCATCGTATTCAAACAGCCTAGCATTGATGTACTATGTGGATGAGGACGCACGGTCTGTGGAGATTGTGTCAGCCTGGCTCCAGAATTTTGAAGATAACCTCAGTATCAACTCACCTCCACGAGCCAGTGCCTCACCGACCAGGTGTACTCCAGGAAATCCATCCCCTCCTGCCTCAGTCGGAGGGAAAGGGAGTCCCAGACGCACACCACGTGGAGTACTCTGTTTTTTTTCTTCGTAACCAGGGTGAGGATATGAGGAAGTGGGATGGTGAACCCACTTATAAATTGGAAGCTTGGGTGCGTGAACTGAAAGGGAAAACAATAGTTAAAAAGGTATCATTTAAGAAAACATCAAAGGTATCTGCAGTAGAAAGCCAAGAGAGTAATCAAAGATCTCTTAGGAGAAGAAGAACAGAGGTTATACCCTTTGATCCTGATGAGGGGACCTCTGGCCAGATACCATCCAGATCAGATAGTGAATGCTCTGATGAAGAACAGGAGTAGAAGGTCCCTGCCTTCGTCCAGGAGGAGGAGAGGGATGACAGAGTGTATTGGACTGTGTGGGTTCGATGGCCTGGCACATCAAAGCCACAGAAATATAAGGCATTGGTAGACACAGGGGCACAATGTAAATTAATGCCATCAGGACATAGAGGTGCTGAATCTCTTTGGATTTCTGGAGTGACAGGAGGTTGCCAGGAGCTGTCTGTATTGGAAGCTGACGTGAGCCTAACAGGAGACAAGTGGGAAAGACATCCCATTGTGACTGGCCCAGAGGCCCCTTGCATTCTTGGTATTGATTACCTCAAGAGAGGGTACTTCAAGGACTCAAAGGGTTATCGATGGGTTTTTGGCGTGGCCACAGTCAATACAGAGAAGATCAGACAGCTGTCTACCCTTCCTGGCTTTTCAGAAAGTCCCTTCATTGTGGGATTGCTGAAGGTTGAAGAACAACAGGTGCCAATTGCTACTAGAACAGTGCACCGACAGCAGTATCGTACAAACCGAGATTCCCTGGGTCCCATTCATGAACTGATTCATCAGCTGGAGATCCAGGGAGTGATCAGCAAAACGCATTCACCTTTTAACAGCCCCATCTGGCCAGTGCCAAAATCTGATGGAGGATGATTAACTGTGGACTACCGTGGCCTGAACGAAGTGACACCACCACTGAGTGCTGCTGTACCAGACATGCTAGAGCTCCAGTATGAGCTGGAGTCAAAGGCAGCTAAATGGTACGCTACTATTGACATCGCCAATGCATTCTTCTCAATTCCATTGGCAGCAGAGTGCAGGCCACAATTTGCTTTCACCTGGAGGGGTGTTCAATACACCTGGAATCGATTGCCCCAGGGGTGGAAGCATAGTTCCACTATTTGTCATGGACTAATCCAGAGTGAACTGGAAAAGGGTGAGGCCCCTGAACATCTGCAGTACATTGATGATATCATTGTATGGGGTGATAAAGCAAAGGAAGTGTTCGAGAAGGGAGAAAAAAATTATTCAAATACTCTTAAAGGCTGGGTTTGCTATAAAGAAGAGCAAAGTCAAAGGACCTGCACAAGAAATTCAGTTCTTGGGAAATATAGTGGCAGGATGGACACCGTCATGTACCTATGGAAGTGGTCAACAAGATAGCAGCAATGTCTCCACCATCTAACAAGAAAGAGACACAGTCCTTTCTAGGCCTTGTGGGGTTCTGGAAAATGCATGTTCCAGGCTACAGTCAACTTGTCAGCCCTCTTTATTGAGTAACTCGAAAGAAAAATCAATTTGAATGGGGTGGTGAACAACAACAAGCCTTTGAACAAATCAAACAAGAGATAGCTCGTGCAGTGGCACTTGGGTCCATCCGAACAGGACCATCAGTGCAGAATATCCTTTACACTGCATCTGGGGAGCATGGTCTCACTTGGAGTCTCTGGCAGAAGACACCAGGTGAAACCCGAGGTCGGCCATTGGGATTTTGGAGTAGAGGATATCGAGGATCAGAAGCCCACTATACACCAACTGTGAAGGAGATTTTAACAGCCTATGAGGGAGTTCGAGCTGCATCAGAAGTAGTGGGTACAGAAGCACCTCTCCTCTTAGCACCCAGGCTACCTGTGCTGCATTGGATGTTCGGAAGGAACATCCCTTCCGCTCATCATGCCACCAGTGCTACATGGAGTAAGTGGGTAGCACTAATTACACAGCGAGCTCGACTGGGAAAACCAAACCACCCAGGAATTCTGGAAGAGATTATGGACTGGCCAGAAGGTAGAGATTTTGGAGCATCACCTGAGGAAGTGGTTCGTGCCCAAGAGGCACCACCATACAACGAGTTACCCAAACTGCAACACTAATATAAAGCATTCCCAGATAGAGCCTGAGTTGCAGCTTTGCCCACTTTGGCAATTATACTTGATTTAAAAGAATATGTGTAGATAAACATACTAAATGAAAACCATATCTGTACTTTTACAAATCTGTACATAGAAATGATTTTTGTTTTGAACTTTGTGAAACATGGTTTTACTGAATGATATGAAAAAGCAGAACATTTCTGCGCACAGTCTTTCTCTTTTACACATTAAGTAAGGCTTGAGGGATGGTAAACCAGAAGCTCAATAGTTTTTAGATTTCTTTTCCTAGATTTTTTCTTCTAAGACAACAATTTTCATTAATTATGTCCTTAGCCCTATAACCCAGTATCATATCCTGTTGGCATGTAAGGCCAAACTAATCTCAAAATTATCTAAATGATCAGTTGTACACAGAAAGCTGTGTGCTGGTTTTGGATGGAATACAGTTAATTTCCCTCACAGAAGCTGATACCGGGGTATGTTTTGCATTTCTTTTCCTGAAAATAATGTTGATTAGACAGAGATTTCTTTGTTATTGCTGAGCAGTGCTATACACTGTGCTAATACCTTTTCTACTTCTCACATCAACCTACCAGTGAGGAGGCTGGAGAGGCACAAAAAATTTGGGATGAGACGCAGCCTGGGATGGCTGACCCAAACTCACCAAAGGGGTATTCCATACCGTGTGGAATCATGCTTATGATATAAAGATGGAGGAAGAGGAAAGAAGGGGACATTTCAAATTATGTCATTTTTCTTCCCAAGTAACCATTAACACATGATGGTGTCCTGCTTTCCTGGTATATCACAATATATTGGAGCTTGGAAAGGACCTCCAGAGATCATTGGGTCCAATTCCCCTGCCAAAGCAGGATCACTTAGGGTAGTTGTGGTGGGTTAACACCCTTTTCTGAGAACAAAAGAACAAAGCAGGGTGGAGGGCTTGCAGGTACTTTTCACTCCCTGCAGGGCATTTTTTCACCTGGGAAGCTGAGTCTGTTCCACTCCCCCCTCCCTGCCCATCTAGGGTATAAAAAGCAGGACATCCTAGCTGTTGGCCCCGGATTTTTCTGGCTCCTGCCTCTGCTGGATGAGAGCTACTGCAGCTACCCTCCTGCTCCTCTGCCACGTGGTCAGACCTGCTGCCTCCACGCTTCCTCAGAGAAAGGCTGGTTTTGTATTATTCTCTTGTTTTTGTCCCCCTCCCATCCATCCTTGTTCCTTGCCCTTGTGAACCTTTTTCCTGTTATTGTTATATATATATATACTGCTTAAAGGCTTAAAGACAACTCTTTACCTCTCTACTTCCAAGCCGACTCCAAATTATTGTTTGGTGGATTTGCTTCTGCCTTTTCTCCCCTCTCTGTTGGGAGGGAGGAGTGGGGGGGAGTGGGGGAGAGATTCTCAGCCTTGCCCCCCCACCTGAGCTCTTAACCTTCAGTTAAGGCTCAAACCACTACAGTAGTCCACACAGGAATGCATCCAGACAGGTTTTGAACGTCTCCAGAGAAGGAGACTCCACTATCTCCCTGGGCAGCCTGTTTTAGTGCTCCGTCACCCTCACTGTAAAGAAGTTTCTCCTCATGTTGAGGTGGAATCTTCTATGTTCAAGTTTGTATCCATTGTTCCTTGCCTTATTACTGTGCACCATCAAAAAGAGATTGGGCCCTCCACTTGACACCCATCATCCATGTTTGTATGTCCCTTCACTCTTACCCATAAGCTTTCAACACTTTTATCATCTCCCCCTGGGTTAAGCTCAACACATTCAGTCTGCCCTTCCTGAATAGTATGTAGTCATCTATAACCAAATTCCAGTCATGGGAGCTGTCCCACCATGTCTCTAAATGCAGCAAGATCATAGCCCTGAGACTGCACCCAGATTTCTAGTTCATCCTGCTTATTTCCCATGCTTGTGTTGGTATACAGACATGTCAGAGACTTAGCAGAGGAGTGTCCGTTAACATTGCGAGTGTTGCTTAATCCGCTATCCCCTACAGCCCCTGAGATAGCAGTGGAGCTGGTACCCTGCTTCACAACTGTCCCAGGAATGTCCTCAGTGAGGCTCATTTTTACCTCTTCCCCCTTCAAAATTAGTTTAAAGACCTATCAATCAACCCTGCCAGTTCTTGTTCCATAAGAACAAACCTGCTTTTCAGAGGGCCATGGACAACATTAAGGAATGTACCAATAGGAATTTTATTAGACTGAACAAGGGTAAAGGTAAAGGTCTGAATCAGGTATGGAGTAACTCCCTGCAATTGTACAAGGACAAGCCTTTTGCTTTGCCTGAGCACTGTGATGAAAAGCTCCTTGGAAAAGGGCCTGGAGATACTGGTGTTTAGCAAACTGATCAAAAATATAACCATTAAGTAGATTGAGGGATGTGCTTATTTTCTTTGGCAACCATTGTATCACATCTAGAATACTGTATCTGGTTTTGCAGCTCCCACTCAATGTATCTTGGAAGAAATTTCATTTATATGCATTGCTAAATAGTGACTACAAAATCCTCAAAGGAACAAATCTCCTTTGTTTTAATTAAGCAGTCAGCATGTTTCATGCTCTATCTATCTATCTATCTATCTATCTATCTATCTATCTATCTATCTATTTCTTGGTCCCTGTCTCCAAGTTACCTGCAGTTCACCCATGCCTTTTTGATTTGTAATTACAACAGCTAATGGGAAATAATGATCATAAGGAAGGGAAGAACGAAATCTCAGACTGAATACTAACAGAGACAAGCAGAAAATGAAAAAAGAATGAATGAAAGAAAAACTATGCATAAAAAAATATTTCCATATAAGTTTCAGTTCCTTCCAGTGAGATACTAATATATTTCATGACCTTATTTTCTATTCATTTTGTGGTACAGAACTCAACAGGATCTTTGGTTCAGATTTGTGCCATCAGCCTATTCCAGCAGGGAATACTTACCAAAGCCTGGACAGAAAATGAAATAAAAATTTTGTTAAAACTAATCAGGGAAATCTGTGGGAACTGTTGTAGAATGGACATAATGCATCAGGAATTGCTCAAGTACATATAGCTGTTGCTGATAAGAAATTTCAATCACAGTGATGCTCATTACAATATAAACAGTTAAATAACTATAATGAGTGCATATCTGCAAAAGCCACAAGGAATGTTTCTTTGCCTACTTTAATATGAAACCAAGATCAAAGAAAGCATTCAAATTTGAACTTGAGGTATTATAAGCATGGTAAACTAAACTGTGAAAATAAGACCATATAAGCATAATGCATTATGTATAAAGCTTTTTAAAAATGAAGCAGAACAGAGCATGAACTTAGTGAGAAATTGTTTGAAGACATATGTGTGACAAAAATACTGCAAAGAGTAGGAAATATAAAATAAAGTCTGGAATTATCAGTGTATTGCAATTAAATATAGAAGAATTTCATATTATTCTTATATGATCCATATGTTAAGAGATGGTGACGAGTCTTTTGTTCAGCCTTGAAATAAATAATAGCATGCAAAGCAGTATTTTGAAATGGAATGGTAGATTTTTGAAATTGGAGAAATGAGCCGAGTTTTACAGCTTTAGAAAATACATAAAGCAGACAAAATTTGCAAGTAGCTAAGGGAGGTTATCTTTCCCCTCTATTTAGCACTAAGGTGATGAAGGGACTGGAGCATTTCACATGTGAGCAAAGGCAGAGAGAGCTGGGGTTGTTAAGCCTGAAGAAGTGAGGGCTTGGGGGAGATCTCATTGATGTCTATGAATACTTGAAGAGAAGGTGGAGCCATGCTCTTTTTAGTGGCTCCCAGTAACAGGAACAGAGGCAATAGGAAGAAACTGAAACACATTTTCAGTGAGGGTGGCTGAGCACTGGCACAGATTGCCAAAAGAGATTGTGCAGGCTCCATCCTTGGAGATAATCAAAAGGCAGCTGGACATTGTCATGGGCAACTGTGGTGACTGTACTTGAGCAGGTGGGGATGGACAAAATGACCTTTAGAATTTGCTTCCAACCTCATCTGTCTGCCTCTGGTGAGAGGCAAAGCTACTAATATCTTGTTACTATTACATGAGATTTTTTCTAATGAAATATAATATATAATTTTAACACAATTGTATCTTATGTTTTGCTTGTAGTTTACTTTCAAACACATTTAATATTTTGTTGCTTTTGCTTTCTTTTTTTAAAATTATTTAATTTGTTTGTTTCTTTTACAAGGTTACTGACTTACAGAAATAATCTACCTTGGAAGTACAATAGGTCATTTTTCAGTATTCTCACACATTTACTTTATAGAGTAGTATATCTATGGGGTATAGATTCATTACAGGGACACCTAAATATCTCATTGGGAATTTAAGTGTCAGCATTAATTTTAAAATTCAAATATAATAAAGGAGGTGTTATAGTATGGAGGGGGAACTTCATCCTGAGTGTAAAGAAGTAAAATAAATTACTATTGGATGTAAAAGAAAAGTAATGATAAGGTCTATATAAGTATTTGCTAATGGGACTATAGAGCAAAGGCATGAACAGCTCGCTCTCTTTTTTCTTCTTCTGTCACTTCTGCTTGCAACTTTCCTCTCTCTTTCTGCTGTGGCCTTACTAGGCTATCTTTGTTTTGACCACTGTGTGAGGTAACAGGAAGGAGGGAGGGAGGAGGGGAGGAGGTAAACGGGTCCCTTGGATTTGTCCAGGGGAATCTGAGGAGTTTCTGTGTTGTTTATTAATTGTAAATATATATAGTACATATATTTTTTTTATTTTGTACATATGAATTGCATTTCATAGTTCTAGATTGTAGTTTGATTGTAAATATAGCTTTATTTGCTTACAAAACCTTCTGAGCTAGTCTGGCAATTTTCATTTTAAGGGGTAACTCTCCAAATTAGTTGGGGGTAATTTCAACCCACCACAGGAGGCATGTACAAATGCCCTGAACGTTGTAGGCAAGTCTGGAGAAGAAGACAGCTATTCTTTACCTGAGACTCACAATATAAAAGCATTATGAAAACTACAGTATTTTATTAACTGAAGAGGTTATTGTGATACTTGATTAAAATGGGCCAATTTTCTTCTTCCAGGCATATCTAGAATATTTTAATTACTTTGGTTTTATGCAAATAAAATTAGTTCAATCTTGGTCAAGAATGAGTAAATAATATTTGTAAGTAGCAGTAAACTGAATTTTCTGTATTTGTAAAGAAAACGGTAGATTATATACTGGTATGAACATCAGATATTGTACAGTGCTTTTTGGCCACTTATAATTATCAAAATTTGGGCTAAAATTCAAGGCTCCATCTTAAAAAAACTTACAGTTTTGCAAGGCTGAGAGCCTGACAGTGCTTTTTATAGATAAAATATTTACTAGTGAATTCTTTGCTGCAGTTCTAATTAGAGCAGTGCAGTTCTTTATATTTGAAACACAACAGTCATTAAGTGTCACTATACATTCAAGAGTTCACAGGGAATGGCCCCTGTGCATACATATTGTAGGTCTTCAAATGTTCCTATGTGTTGTATGTGAGTCTAGCATAACTAACAGAATCAAATTAAAAATCACAATGGCTTTATCACTGTTCTTAGATCAAAGAACAAATAGCGGTAGGGAATTCAGCTAGAAGTTATTAATGTAACATACTGGTAGTATTTGGTGTTTAATCTGGACTGTTTCATCTTAATTCATATTTTGGTCTAAATTCTTCTATTTGTCTTCATTGTAGCATTTCTTAGTGACTGACCACTGCTGCTAGTCCTCAGATTTGCCTGAACTTAATTTAAGTAAACCAGCTGCAGAATCAGATATGTCTATATCATCACTTGTTCCTTGATTATGCAACACCACATATGAAGGTGTTATCACAGTTTCTAGTGCTGTAGAACTGTTCTATAACTCATTGTTACTCTCCATACAATACAATACAATACACCAGGTTGGAAGAGACCTTCAAGATCATCACGTCCAACCCATCAACCAATCCAACCCACCTAAAATACAATACAGTACCATACAGTACAATACAGTACAAAAGAGTACAATACAGTACAATACAGTACAATACAACCCACCTAAACAACTAAAAAAACCTAAACCCTGGCACCAAGCACCCCATCAAGCCTCTTCTTGAATACCTCCAATGAAGGTGACTCCACCACTTCCACAGGCAGCTGATTCCAGTGGGCAATCACTCTCTCAGTATAGAACTTCTTCCTAACTTCAAGTCTAAACCTGCCCTGGCGCAGCCTGAGACTGTGTCCTCTTGTTCTGGTACTGGCTGCCTGGGAGAAGAGACCAACCTCCGCCTGGCTACAACCTCCCTTCAGGTAGTTGTAGAGAGCAATAAGGTCACCCCTCAGTCTCCTCTTCTCCAGGCTAAGCAACCCCAGCTCCCTCAGCCTCTCCTCATAGGGCTTGTCTTCCAAACCCCTCACCAACTTTGTTGCCCTTCTCTGGACACGCTCCAGTAAGACAACATCTTTCTTAAACTGAGGGGCCCAGAACTGGACACGGTACTCAAGGTGCGGCCTAACCAGTGCAGTGTACAGGGGCAGAATGAGCTCCCTGCTCCTGCTGGCCACACTGTTTCTGATGCAGGCTAGGATGCCATTGGCCGCCTTGGCTGCCTGGGCACACTGCAGGCTCATGTTCAACCTACAATCAACCAGCACCCCCAGGTCCCTCTCTGCCTGGCCGCTCTCCAACCACTCTGACCCCAGCCTGTAGCACTGCATGGGGTTTGTTGTGGCCAATGTGCAGGACCCGGCACTTGGATGTGTTAAATCTCATGCCGTTGGACTCTGCCCATCTGTCCAGCCTGAAGTGATAGAAAGTATGCTGTCCTCAGGTTAGGCAGTAGAAGACTGACACCTTAGAATCATGGAATCATAGAATTGTTGTTATTGAAAAAAGGCCTCTAAGATCATCAAGTTGAGCTGTTGACCTAACACCACTGCGGCCACTAAACCGTGTCCCAGAGTCTGCACATTTTTGAACACGTCCAGGGATGGTGACTCTACCATCCTCCTTGGGCAGACTATTCCAATGCCTGACCACTCTTTCCATAAATAATTTTATCCTAATATCCAATCTAAATCTCCCTTGGCACAGTTTCATTTAATTTTATTCTGTCACTTCATACTAGGGAGAAAAAGCTGACCTCCACCTCACTACAACCTGCTTTCTGGTAGTTGTAGAGAGTGGTAAGGTCTCCCTCTTCTCCAGTCTAAATAATCTAAGTTCACTAAGATGATTCTCCTTAGACTTCTCTCTAGACCATTCACCAGCTTCATTGCCCTTCTCTAGACATGATCCAGCATGTCAATGTTTTCCAGTAGTGAGGGGTCCCAGACCAAATATGGTATTCAAGGTATGGCCTTACTAATGCTAAGTACAGGGACATGACCACTTCCTTACTCCTGCTGGCCACACTATTCTTGATACTGTATCAGCCAGAGTGTTGTTGGCCTTCTTGGCCACCTGAGAAAGTTATTGGCTTGTGTTCAGCTACCTGTCAGCCAGCAGCCCCAAGTCCTTTTCTGGCTGGAAGCTTTCCAACCACTCTACCCCAAGGTTTTAGCCTTGCATGGCATTGTTGTGACCCAAGAGCAGGATCCAGCACTTGGCCTTGTTAAATCTCATACAACTGAACTCAGCCCATTGATCCAGCCTGTTCAGATGCCTTTGCAGAGCCTACCTACCTTCAAGCAGATCAACATTTCCACTCCATTTAGTGGGGTCTGCAAAGCTATGGAGGGAGCACTCAACCCCTTCATCCAGATTGTTGATAAATGTATTCAAGAAGACTGGCGCACATATTGAGTCCTGGTGAATACTGCTAATGACTGGCTGCCAAGTAGGTTTAAGTCCCATCACCACCACTCTTTGGGCCCACCCATTGTCTCAAACTGCTGTTGTTGAAGAGTAGATTCTTTTAGAGATTTCCCAAATTAAACTGAGATGGAACCAAATATTTGACTGAGAAAACCACTTTAATTGTGTTCACAGGGAAAAAGGGTTAGCAGTATAGGGAAGAAGGAAAAGCAAGAAAGCAAAGCAAAAGTGGGGATAGCTACCACTGCAGATCTGGGGCATCCCTCCAGTCCATGCTGTTTTCCAGGTCAGTGGTGAAATTATCCCTTCAAATTTGGTGGTCTCTCCCCTTCTATCTGGCTGCCTTATTGTACATTCATGTTCTTCTGAGAACCACTTAGCATATTCCAACAATGGTTTTGCTTAACCACACCCACCACCATGATATGTATGGTCACTACCATCACTGGGGGATCTCCAGTTGTCTTCAAGGGTCTTTGAGCCCCTCTGTTAGGGCTGAGTTCTCAGAATTAGCTCCACAGTCAGAAATCAGGAAACCTCCAGTCCTATGGTTGGGTTGGAATGGGCTTCACATTCAGAAAAGAGGAAGCCTCCTCTCTCTTGGTTTTGTTGACATTAGCTTCATGGTCAGGGTGGTGGTGTCAGTCTTTATGTGAGGCAACTCAAGACAAAATGATGAAGCAACCTCCAACACCAGTGCAGACAGTTTTTAACCCAGCAAAGTGTCCATCCATCCAAACCGTGTGCAGCCATACAACAGTTTGAGTTGCAAGAAACCTTAAAGATCATATAATCTAACCCCTGTGCCTAAGGCAGGGACATCCTTCAGTAGACCATGTTTCACAAAGTCCCAGCCAATCAAAACAACTCCAATGATGGGACACCCACAACTTCTCTGGACAAACTGTTACAGTGTCTCATCAACCTTACATCATAAAGCATTCTTTGTTTAGGTCCAGCCCAAATATACCCTCTTCCAATTTAAAAACATTGTCCATGGTCCTGTCACTACCATCCACCTTAAAAAGCCTCTCTCCATCTTTCTTCTGTGTCCTTTTTAAGTACAGAAAGGCCCCAATAAGGTGTCCCTGTAATCTCCTCTTCTCCAGGATGAACAGCCTCAACTCTTTCAGCCTTTCTAAATAGAGAGGTGTTCCCACCCTCTGATAATTTTAATGGCTTTCCTCTGGATCTGCACCAATGGGTTGTTCTGGTTTAACCCCACATACAACTAATGAATAGAATAGAATAGAATAGAATAGAATAGAATAGAATAGAATAGAATAGAATAGAATTAATCAGGTTGGCAAAGACCTTTGAGATTATCAAGTCCAACCCATCACCCAACACCATCTAATCATCTAAAACATGGCACCAAGTGCCTCATCCAGTCTCCTCATAAACATCTCCAGTGATGGTGACTCCACCACCTCTTCTCCAGGCTAAGCAACCCCAGCTCCCTCAGCCTCTTCTCATAGGGCTTGTGTTCCAAACCCCTCACCAGCTTTGTTGCACTTCTCTGGACATGTTCCAGCAAGTCAACGTCTTTCCTAAACTGAAGGGCCCAGAACTGGACACATTACTCAAGGTGTAGCCTAACCAGTGCTGAGTACAGGGGCAGAATTACTTCCCTGCTTCTGCTGGCCACACTGTTCCTGATACAGGCCAGGATGCCATTGGCCTTCTTGGCCACGTGTGCACACTACTGGCTCATGTTCAGCCTACTGTCAACAAGTGCCCCTAGGTTCCTCTCTGCCTGGCCACTCTCCAGCCACTCTGGCCTCAGCCTGTACCACTGCATGGGGTTGTTGTGGCCAATGTGTAGAACCTGGCACTTAGATGTATTCAATCTCATGCTGTTGGACTCTGCCCATCTATCCAGCCTGTCAAGGTCCCTGTGCAGTGCTCTCCTACCCTCTAACAGATCAACACCTGCTCCCAACTTAGTGTCATCTGCCAATTTACTGATGATGGACTCAATACCCTCATCCAGATCAACATTACAGATATTGAACAGGATGGCACCCAGCACTGATCCCTGGGGCACACCACTAGTGTTTGGCTGCCAGCTGGATGTGGCACCATTCACCACCACTCTCTGGGCTCTGCCCTCCAGCCAGTTCCTGGCTCATCCAACCAGCCCTTCCTGTGGATGGGCATCACGTTGGCCAGCTACCAGTCTTCTGGGACCTCTCCAGTGTGCCAGGACTGTTGAAAAATGATGGAGAACATCTTGGCCAGCTCATCTGCCAGCTCTCTCAGCACTGTCGGCAGCTGCAGTCAACAAGTGGCTTAGAGGCTGGTGCAGTCGAAAGAATTTTGGGTTTTTCGATCTTGGAGAACTTTTTACTGCACCAGGTCAGCTGGTAACAGATGGACTACATCTGTCCCAGAGGAAGGGGAAGGTCACAGTATACGAGAATGGCCTGTCCCCCAAAGGGAAAAAGATTCTGGGAAGAGAATTGGCAGGCCTCATTGACAGGGCTTTAAACTAGCTTCGAAGGGGGAAGGGGCTGGAACCAGTCACCTCAGGCAGGAGTCTGGGGGAGATAAGCTAGAGCTAGAGGTGAAACCAGCAGCCCAGCTTCAGTGCATGTACACTAATGCACGAAGCATGGGTAACAAACAAGAGGAGCTAGAAGCCCTGTTGCAGCAGGAAATTTATGATGTAGTTGCCATCACAGAGACGTGGTGCGACGACTCACATGACTGGAGCACTGCAATTGACGGCTACAGGCTGTTCAGGAGGGACAGGCAAGGAAGAAGGGGTGGAGGGGTGGCCCTGTACATCAGGGAGGCACTAGATGCCGTGAGATGGAGATCAGGGAGGATTGGGTTGAGTGCTTGTGGGGGAGAATTAGAAGGAAGGTTGGGAGGGCAGACATCCTGGTTGGAGTCTGTTATAGACCACCCAACCAGGAGGAAGATGTAGATGAGGCATTCTATAGGCAGCTTAAGGCTGTCTCAAGATCACCTGACCTCATTCTCATGGGCGACTTCAACCTGCCTGATATCTGCTGGGAGCTCAATACAGCAGAAAGAAGGCAGTCTAGAAGGTTTCTGGAGTGTATGGAGGACAGCTTCTTATCCCAGGTGCTGCGTGAACCTACCAGGGGTAAGGCTCTGCTTGACCTCCTCTTCACCAACAGGGAAGGGCTGGTGGGTGATGTGGTGGTCGGAGGGTGTTTAGGCACCAGTGACCACGAGATAATTGAGTTTTCGGTATTCAGCCAAGCTAAGAGGGGCAGCAAGAAGACCTCCACTCTGGACTTCAGGAGGGCAGACTTCAGGCTACTCAAGGAACTAACTCAGAAGGTTCCCTGGGATACAGCCCTTAAAAATAAAGGGGTCCAGGAGAGCTGGAGCTGCTTCAAAGAAGAACTCTTGAAGGTTCAGGAACAGGCTGTGCCAGTGTCCCGGAAGATGAGCCGCCGGGGCAGACGGCCAGCCTGGTTGGGTAATGAACTCTTAATAGACCTAAGGGAAAAAAAGAGGGTGTACCATCTCTGGAAGAAAGGGGAGGCAACCTATGGAATGTTTAGGGATGTTGTTAGGACATGCAGAAAGAAAATTAGGGAGGCAAAAGCCCATTTAGAACTTAGACTGGCCTCTTCTGTTAAGGACAACAAAAAGTCCTTCTATAAATACATCAATAGCAAGAGGAAGGGCAAGGACAACCTCCAGTCCTTGGTTGACACGGAGGGGAACGTTGTACCAAAGGATGAGGAAAAGGCAGAGGTACTTAACACCTTCTTTGCCTCAATCTATCCTAGCATGGCAGAACATCTTCCAGACAGCTGGCCTGCAGAGCTGGCAGAAGGAGCCAGGGAGCAGCATGGTTTCCCGCTGCTCCAGGAGGTAGTTAGAGATCTTCTGAGCTGCTTGGACCCCCACAAGGCCATGGGACCGGATGGGATCCATCCTAGGGTGCTGAGAGAGCTGGCAGATGAGCTGGCCAAGCCACTCTCCATCATTTTTCAGCAGTCCTGGCTCATTGGAGAGGTCCCAGAAGACTGGAAGCTGGCCAGCGTGGTGCCCATCCACAAGAAGGGCTGGTTGGATGAGCCAGGGAACTATAGGCCTGTCAGCCTGACCTCAGTGCCAGGCAAGATTATGGAACAGGTCATCTTGAGTGTGATCATGCAGCACTTACAGGATGGCCAAGGGATCAGGCCTAGCCAGCATGGCTTTAGGAAGGCCAGGTCCTGCCTGATCAACCTGAACCTGATCTCACTGTAGGATGGATCCTATCCAGTCCCATGGACTTGTGGGGATCCAAGTGGCTAAGCAGGTCACTAACTACTTCCTCCTGGACTACAGGGAGACTACAATGCTCCCTGACTCCCTCAGTCAGCTCAGGAGGCCAGTTGTCCTGCAGACAACCTATCTTAGTAACATAGTACCATAGTATCAGTCAGGGTTGGAAGGGACCACAAGGCACATCTAGTTCCAAACCCCCTGCCATGGCCAGGGGCACTGTACACTAGATCAGTCTGGCCAAAGCCTCATCCAGCCTGGTCTTAAACACCTCCAGCGATGAGGCCTCAACCACCCCCCTGGACAACCCATTCCAGGGCTTCATCACTCTCATGGTGAAGAACCGCCTACTCGCATCCAGCCTGAATCTCCCTACCTTCAGCTTCATTCCATTCCCCCTAGTCCTATCACTACCTGATAGCCGGAGAAGTCCCTCCCCAGCCTTCTTGTAGGCCCCCTTCAGATACTGGAAGGCCACAATGAGGTCACCTCAGAGCCTTCTCTTCTCCAGGCTGAACAGCCCCAACTCCTTCAGTCTGTCCTCACAGGAGAGGTGCTCCAGACCTCTGATCATTATTGTGGCCCTTCTCTGGACACGTTGAGCACCTCCAGATCCCTCTTGTAATAGGGGCTCCAGAACTGGACACAGTACTCCAGGTGGGGTCTCACCAGAGCTGAGTAGAGGGGGAGAATCACCTCCCTTGACCTGCTGGCCACACTTCTCTTGATGCAGCCCAGGATCTGATTGGCTTTCCAGGATGCAAGTGCACATTGAGAGCCCATGTTGAGCTTCTCGTCCTCCAGCACCCCCAAGTCTCTCTCCTCAGGGCTGCTCTCCAGCCAGTCCCTGCCCAGCCTGGATTTTTGCCTGGGATTCCCTCAACACAGATGCAGGACCCTGCACTTGGTCTTGTTGAAGCTCATGAGGTTGGCTTGTGCCCACCTCTCCAGCCTCTCAAGGTCCCTCTGGATGGCATCCCTTCCCTCCAGCCTGTCTGCTGCACCACACAGCTTGGTGTCATCAGCAACCTTGCTGAGGGTGCACTCGATGCCACTGTCCATGTCACCCACAAAGATGTTGAAGAAGACTGGTCCCAGGATTGATCCCTGAGGGACTCCGCTTGTCACTGGCCTCCACTGGGACATGGACCCATTGACAGCCACTCTTTGGGTGCGGCCATCAAGCCAGTTCTTTATCCATCTGGTGGTCCACCCATCAAACCCATGTGTCACCAGCTTGGAGAGCATGATGTGGTGCAGGACAATGTCTTGCTATTAAAAATTGAGGCAAAGAAGGTATTAAGTACCTCTGCCTTTTCCTCATCTTTTGTTACTATATTTCCCTCTGTGTCCACCAAGGAGTGGAGGTTATTCTTCCCCTCATTTTGCCATTAATATATTTATAGAAAGATTTTTTATTGTCCTTCACAGCAGTGGCCAGTCTAAGCTCTAAATGGGCTTTTGTGTCTCTATTTTTTTTCCTATATGTCCTAGCAAAATCATTAAACGTTTCATGGGTAACCTCTCTTTCCTTCCAAGGATGATACCCCTCTTTGTTTCCCTTAATTCACCTAGAAGTTCACTGCCCATCCAGGCTGGCTGTCTACCCCGGCAGCTCATCTCCCAGCACATTGGCATAGCCTGTTCCTGTGCCTTCAAGAATTGTTTCTTGCAGTAGGTCCAGTGCTCCTGGACTCTTTTGCTTTTAAGGGCTGTATCCCAAGGAATCTTTTAAGTTAGTTCCTCAAGTAACCTGAAGTCTACCCTCCAGAAATCCAGAGTATAGTTTTGTTGCTGTCCCTCTTAGCTGGACTGCATATTGAAAACTCAATTATTTCATGGTCAATGGACCCCAGAGAGCATCCAACCACTACATCTCCCACCAACCCTCTATTGTTTGTAAAAGAAGATCAAGCAAAGCCTTACCCCTGGTAGGTTCACACAGCAGCTGGGATAGGAAGCTGTCCTCCATACACTCTAAAAACCTCCTAGACTGCCTCCTCTTTGCTGTGTTATACAATACAATAATACAATACAATAAAACCGGGTTGGAAGAGACCTTCAAGATCATCGCATCCAACCTAACAACCAAACCAACCCACCTAAACAACTAAACCATGGCACCAAGCACCCCATCAAAGTCTCCTCCTGAATACCTCCAATGAAGGTGACTCCACCACCTCCCTGGGCAGACCAGTCCAATGGGGCAATCACTCTCTCTGTATAGAACTTCTTCCTAACATCCAGCCTAAACCTCCCCTGGCGCAGATTGACACTGTGTCCTCTTCTTCTGGAGCTGCCTGCCTGGGAAAAGAGACCAAACTCTGCCTGGCTAAAACCTCCCTTCAGGTAGCTGTAGAGAGCAAGAAGGTCACTCCTTAGTGTCCTCTTCTCCAGCCTAAGCAACCCCAGCTACTTCAGCCTCTCCTCATAGGGCTTGTGTTCCAAACCCCTCACCAACTTTGTTGCCCTTCTCTGGACACGCTCCAGCAAGTCAACATCCTTTCTAAACTGAGGGGCCCAGAACTGGACACAGGACTCAAGGTGTGGCCTAACCAGTGCAGTGTACAGGGGCAGAATGACCTCCCTGCTCCTGATGGTCACACTGTTCCTGATGCAGGCCAGGATGCCATTGGCCCTCTTGCCTGCCTGGGCACACTGCAGGCTCATGATCAGCCTCCCATCAACCAGCACCCCCAGGTCCCTCTCTGCCTGGCCACTCTCCAGCCACTCTGACCCCAGCCCGTAGCACTGCATGGGGTTGTTCTGGCAAATGTGCAGAACCTGGCACTTGGATGTGCTCAATCTCATGCCATTGGATTCTGCCCATCTGTCCAGCCTGTTGAGGTCCCTCTGCAAAGCCTCTCTTCCCTCCAGCAGATCAAGTCCCACCCCCAGCTTGATGTCGTCCGCAAATTTACTGATGATACAATACAATACAATACAATAAATCCAGGTTGGAAGAGACCTTCAAGATCATCATGTCCAACCTATCAACCAATCCAACCCACCTAAACAACTAGATCATGGCACCAAGTACCCCATCAAGTCTCCTCCTGAACACCTCCAATGATGGTGACTCCACCACCTCCCTGGGCAGACCATTCCAATGGCCAATCACTCTCTCTGTATAGAACTTCTTCCTAACATCCACTCTAAACCTCCCCCAGCGCAGCCTGAAACTGTGTCCTCTTGTTCTGGTGCTGCCTGCCTGGGAAAAGACACCAACCTCTGCCTGGCCACAATCTCCCTTCAGGTAGTTGTAGAGAGCAATAAGGTCACCCCTCAGTCTCCTCTTCTCCAGCCTAAGCAACCCCAGCGCCCTCAGCCTCTCCTCATAGGGCTTGTGTTCCAAACCCCTCACCAACTTCCTTGCCCTTCTCTGGACACGTTCCAGCAAGTCAACATCCTTCCTAAACTGAGGGGCCCAGAACTGGACACAGGACTCCAGGTGTGGCCTAACCAGTGCAGTGTACAGGGGCAGAATGACCTCCCTGCTCCTGCTGGCCACACTCTTCCTGATGCAGGTCAGGATGCCATTGGCCCTCTTGCCTGCCTGGGCACACTGCAGGCTCATGTTCAGCCTACAATCAACCAGTACCCCCAGGTCCCTCTCTGCCTGGCCACTCTCCAGCCACTCTGACCCCAGCCTGTAGCACTGCATGGGGTTGCTGTGGCCAGTGTGCAGAACCCGGCACTTGGATGTGTTCAATCTCATGCCATTGGATTCTGCCCATCTGTCCAGCCTGTCGAGGTCCCTCTGCAAAGCCTCTCTTCCCTCCAGTACATCAACTCCTGCCCCAAGCTTGGTGTCGTCCGCAAATTTACTGATGATGGACTCAATGCCCTCATCCAGATCATCGATAAATATGTTGAAGAGCATGGGGCCCAGCGCCGATCCCTGGGGCACACCACTAGTGACTGGCTGCCAGCCGGATGTGGCACCATTCACCACCACTCTCTGGGCTCGGCCCTCCAGCCACTTCCTAACCCAACGCAGTGTGCTCCTGTCCAGGCCATGGGCTGCCAGCTTGGCCAGGAGTTTGCTGTGGGGGACGGTGTCAAAGGCCTTGCTGAAGTCCAGGTAGACCACATCCACAGGCCTCCCCACATCAACCAGGCGGGTCACCTGATCATAGGTGATCACAGGTATTCCCCTCTTTGGTGCCTAATATATCAGCAATCCCCAGCTCATCTCTATTACCCAAAATTCCATCCCCTTCTCCCTTTGAGTTTAGTTTAAAGCTTTCCTTCTAAGTGCCTTTAGGTACTTTTGCTTCTGCATGTGTTCAGGGTATGTCTGCTCTCAAACGAGACTGTATTCTCAGGAATATCACCACAGACTCCTTTTGCAGTTTCTATATGCATTGGAAAATTACTTCAGGAACAGAACTTCAACAAGGAATTCATCTTCTTAATGTCTACAAGGATTATACAGCTGAGTAAGAGCTGGCTTTTGAGCTATGACAGGATCCGTGCATGTGCTAGTGGCTTGGGTGGTTCTCTGTGTATTGGTGAGGAGTGAATGCTAGGGCTCTTTTTTTGTTTTTAGACCACTTGTAAGCAATTTTTTTTTTCACAGTTCATTTATGTTTTTGACAGATGTCTGAGATCATCAACTACTAGAAAATTTTCTGGCTTTTTATAGAGTTTTGTGATCAAAGCCTATATGACAGCTTATCCCTGTGGTTTATCTGCTTTGTGTCAGCAGCCTTATGTTGATCTCCCTCTTCTACTTGTGGCTAAATATTAAAAGCAAGTTTCAGACCTTTATGGAAGTGATTCAAAGTCATTCTTCAGTTGCTGATGTGAACTGCTTTAGCAACTGGGTGCTATTCTTATTGGATTAATTAAAAAAGTATAAACAGCAGGTAAAATATATAAACAGCTGCATTCACAGGGATCTTCTCACTGTTAAAATGAACATAATTTTCCAAACTCACTTTAGATGTACACAGTATGTATCCTTGCTACCATATCTTTCATAACTTTTATAAAGTGCTTTTAATTAGTTTTCTTCAAAACATTTTGCTATTATGTAGATAAAATACATGTTCCAAATGCAGTTTCCTCACGCTGTGTGATATTCTTGTTATCAGAATCTGTACCAGTAGAATGGAATAACCTAAAACAGAGTCTGGATGACTCTGAGCTCCTTCGGCTTGCCTGATACTCTGTATCAATCCTGAGCACGCTCACAACTTGGTGAGTTACTCAGCTCCTCTCATATTAGCAGTCCCCCCTGTTTTGCAGCTTCAAGAACACACATTTTACCTGTAGTTCTATTTTTTAAAAAATGCAAAACTAGTAAAGCAACTCTTAAGTATTTACTCATATATTCAGTACATGTGTGTTCATGGCAATGCAATGTCTGTGTGTATATGTATATGCACATAAATGTGTTTGTGTGTATGTACAATATGTGCGTATGTATAAGACATGGAATCATATATGTTTACTTATAAAGATATGTGGTATACCTCTATTCATAAAATTTATGTCTCTGCTTCTGTTTACAGATTTTTTTTTTAATAAAAGCATTAAATAAAGAGTATATAGGTGTATAAAGAGACATGGAGCTGTTTAGCCTGAAAAAAAGACTGAGAGGGGAATCTTACCAATACAAATAATTACCTAAAGGGTGGATATGTTGAGGATGACCTAGACAATTTTCAGTGGTGGCCAGTGATAAGACAAGGGCAAATCAGAACACATGAGTTTGTACTTGAACTACAGAGGTTCCACTTTGAGGGTAACAGAGCAGGGTGCAGAAAGTGTTTGTGGAATCTCCTTCTCTGGAGGCTTTCAAAACCTACCTTTATGTGTTCCTGTGTGGCCTACACCAGGTGAATCTGCTTTAGCAGGGGTTTGGACTACGTAACATCCAGTGGTCCCTTACAACCCCTACCATTCTTTGAATCTGTGACTCTGAATCTGTATCAAATGTAAAATGGCAACTGAAAAATAGTTTCTTTTCACATATCTGGATAAATATTGGGAATGAAAGATAAAATTACTGTAATCTACCAAGAATTTGATCAAACAGCTGAGTATAATCAGAGTGTATGTGGCCCAAATGCCAGTTGCTTTTGAGAAATAAAACATCAGGCAGGGCTGGCAGGGAGTGGAACAGGTTGCAGTGCTCAAGAAGGGATGGATGGTTGTAGCCAGGTGGGGGTTGGTCTCTTCTCCCAGGCAACCAGCACCAGAACAAGAGGACACAGTCTCAAGCTGTGTAAGGGGAAGTTTAGGCTTGATGTTAAAAGGAAGTTCTTCACAGACAGAGATATTGGCCATTGGAATGGACTGCCAGGGTGGTGGTGGGGTCAGTGTCCCTGGAGGTGTTTAAGAAGTGACCAGATGAGGCACTTAGTGCCATGGTCTAGTTAATTAGGTAGGGTTGGGTGATCGATTGGATTTGATGATATTGGAGGTCTCTTCCAATCTGGTTGATCCTGTGAAACTATATCATAAGTCTGGTAGCCAGCTACCAAATTATAACAGTATCACTACTAAGTGCAATTAGCTGTTCTGAGAGATTTCAAAATTCACTTAAAACCATGTGTCATGGAATGAGTTGAATTTGCTGATGTTATTCATAACATGCTAAAGTCATGCCAGATTCAAAAATGAAAGTGCTGGCTGGAGCAAAGTATTATGGGGCTTGAATTTCAGGTTACAACATGGGAGGCTTCCTGTTCTGGTTGCTGCTTCTGGATTCTTGGGTGTTGGCTCTTTTCTGCAGACATGGTGGCAGAATGGGTGGGAGTCAGGTAGCTGCTGGTTTGGGTTTTCTGGGTTTTTTTCTGATTTCTTGTGTTTGTGTATTTGTTTGTTGTTTCCCGCCCTCCGGTATTTCACTGAACTTCTTCTGCAAATAGCCTAAGATAAGGTAATCATGCATTGTATTATTAGGGGAATTCGAATATTAGCTAAGGTAATTATGCATTGTGATCATGGCATCTCATGTTATATTAAAGTCTTTATCTCAGCCCTGAGTTTTTTGTGTTACTTTTTCCCTCACTTTTGTGTTGGGGGAGGAGGGAGTTTAGCCCTTGTGCTAAAACAATACAATACAATAAATCCAGGTTGGAAGAGACCTTCAAGATCATTGCGTCCAACCTATCAACCAATCCAACCCACCTAAACAACTAGATCATGGCACCAAGTACCCCATCAAGTCTCCTCCTGAACACCTCCAATGATGGTGATTCCACCACCTCCCTGGGCAGACCATTCCAATGGGCAATTACTCTCTCTGTATAGAACTTCTTCCTAACATCCACTCTAAACCTCCCCCGGCGCAGCCTGAAACTGTGTCCTCTTGTTCTGATGCTGCCTGCCTGGGAAAAGACACCAACCTCTGCCTGGCCACAATCTCCCTTCAGGTAGTTGTAGAGAGCAATAAGGTCACCCCTCAGTCTCCTCTTCTCCAGCCTAAGCAACCCCAGCGCCCTCAGCCTCTCCTCATAGGGCTTGTGTTCCAAACCCCTCACCAACTTCCTTGCCCTTCTCTGGACACGTTCCAGCAAGTCAACATCCTTCCTAAACTGAGGGGCCCAGAACTGGACACAGGACTCCAGGTGTGGCCTAACCAGTGCAGTGTACAGGGGCAGAATGACCTCCCTGCTCCTGCTGGCCACACTCTTCCTGATGCAGGCCAGGATGCCATTGGCCCTCTTGCCTGCCTGGGCACACTGCAGGCTCATGATCAGCCTCCCATCAACCAGTACCCCCAGGTCCCTCTCTGCCTGGCCGCTCTCCAGCCACTCTGACCCCAGCCTGTAGCACTGCATGGGGTTGCTGTGGCCAATGTGCAGAACTCGGCACTTGGATGTGTTCAATCTCATGCCCTTGGATTCTGTCCATCTGTCCAGCCTGTCGAGGTCCCTCTGCAAAGCCTCTCTTCCCTCCAGCACATCAACTCCTGCCCCCAGCTTGGTGTTGTCTGCAAATTTACTGATGATGGACTCGATGCCCTCATCCAGATCATCAATAAAGATGTTAAAGAGCATGGGGCCCAGCGCTGATCCCTGGGGCACACCACTAGTGACTGGCTGCCAGCTGGATGTGGTACCATTCACCACTACTCTCTGGGCTCAACCCTCCAGCCACTTCCTAACCCAATGCAGTGTGCTCCCATCCAAGCCATGGGCTGCCAGCTTGGCCAGGAGTTTGCTGTGGGGGATGGTGTCAAAGGCCTTGCTGAGGTCCAGGTAGACCACATCCACAGGCCTCCCCACATCCACCAGGTGGGTCACCTGATCCTAGAAGGAGATCAGGTTGACCAGGCAGGACCTGCCCTTCCTAAAGCCATGCTGGCTAGGCCTGATCCCTTGGCCATCCTGTAAGTGCTGCGTGATCACACTCAAGATGACCTGTTCCATAATCTTGCCTGGCACTGAGGTCAGGCTGACAGGCCTAGAATTTCCTGGCTCTTCCAACTGGCACTTCTTGTGGATGGGCACCACGTTGGCCAGCTTCCAGTCTTCTGGGACCTCTCCAGTGAGCCAGGACTGCTGAAAAATGATGGAGAGCGGCTTGGCCAGCTCATCTGCCAGCTCTCTCAGCACCCTAGGATGGATCCCATCCGGTCCCATGGCCTTGTGGGGGTTCAAGCGGCTGAGAAGATCTCTAATAATCCCATCCTGGAACTGAGAACTATGCTGCTCCCTGGCTCCTTCTGCCAGCTCTGCAGACCAGCTGTCTGGAAGACATTCTGTCCTGCTTGTGAAAATTGAGGGAAAGAAGGTGTTAAGTACCTCTGCCTTTTCTTCATCCTTTGTTACAACGTTCTCCTCCGTGCCCACCAAGGAGTGGAGCTTGTCCTTGCCCTTCCTCTTGATGTTAATATATTTCATATATATTATTTCATATATATACTTCACAACAGAGGCCAGTCTGAGCTCCAAATTGCTTTTGCCTCCCCAATTTTCTTCCTACAAGACCTAGCAATATCCCTAAACATTCCATGGGTTGCCTCCCCTTTCTTCCAAAGATGATACACCCTCTTTTTTTCCCTTAGTTCCTTTAGAAGTTCATTACCCATCCAGTCTGGTCATCTGCCCCAGCGGCTCATATTCCGGCATGTTGGCACAGCCTGTTCCTGCACCTTCAAGAGCTCTTCCTTGAAGTAGGTCCAGCTCTTGTGGACCCCTTTATTTTTAAGGGCTGTTTCCCAAGGAACCTTCTGAGTTAGTTCCTTGAGTAGCCTGAAGTCTGCCCTCCTGAAGTCCGGAGTGGAGGTCTCCTTGCTACCCCTCTTAGCTTGGCTGAATACAGAAAATTCAATTATCTCGTGATCACTGGTGCCTAAACACCCTCCGACCACCACATCACCCACCAGCCCTTCCCTGCTGGTGAAGAGGAAGTCAAGCAGAGCCTTACCCCTGGTAGGCTCACGCAGCACCTAGGATAAGAAGCTGTCCTCCATGCACTCTACGAACCTCCTAGACTGCCTCCTCTCTGCTGTGTTGAGATCCCAGCAGATATCATGCAGGTTGAAGTTGCCCATGAGAACAAGGTCAGGTGATCTTGAGACAGCCTTAAGCTGCCTATAGAATGCTTCATCGACATCTTCCTCCTGGTTGGGTGATCTATAACAGACTCCAACCAGGATGTCTGCCCTGCTAGTCTTCCCTCTGATTCTCACCCACAAGCACTCAACCTGATTGTCCCTGATCTCCAGCTCAACGGCATCAAGTGCCTCTCTGATGTACAGGGCCACCCCTCCACCCCTTCTTCCTTGCCTGCCTCTCCTGAAGAGCCTGTAGCCATCAATTGCAGCGCTCCAGTCATGCGAGTCATCCCACTACATCTCTGTGATGTTAACTACATCATAACTTTCCTGCTGCAACAAGGCTTCCAGCTCCTCATGTTTGTTGCCCATACTTCGTGCATTAGTATACATGCACTTCAGCTGGGCTGCTGGTTTTGCCCCTGACTCCAGCTTACCACCCTCAGACTCCTCTCTGGGGGGACTGGTTTCAGCCCCTTCCCCCTTCAAAGCTAGTTTAAAGCCCTGTCAATGAGGCCTGCTAATTCCCTTCCAAGAATCTTTTTACCTTTGGGGGACAGGCCATTCTCATGTACTGTGACCTTTCCCCTCCTCTGGGACAGATGTACTCCATCTGTTGCCAGCTGACCTGCTGCAGTAGAAAGTTTTTCAAGATTGAAAACCCCAAAATTCTTCTGACTGCACCAGCCTCTAAGCCACTTGTTGACTACAGCTGCTGTCCTGTTCCTTCTTGTATTCCCTCCTGCAACTAAGTGTATAGACAAAAAAAATATTTGTGCACCTGACTCATCCACCAGGTCCCCCAGGGCCTTGAAGTCATTCTTGATAGCCCTGGGAGTTCTGTTTGCAACATCATCATTCCCTAACTGCATAACTATTAAGGGATAGCAGTCAGAGGGCTGCACCAGACTAGGCAGCCTTCTGGTAACATCGCTAACTTGAGCTCCTGGGAGACAACAAAGTTCCCTGTGAATAGGCTCTGGCCGACATATGGGGCCTTCTGTTCCCCTCAGGAACAGTCATAGCATTGTCTTAAGGCTAAGACTTCTTCCAATCTCTATAGATTTGTATATTTTTATTGTCATCAAGTCTGAAGAAGGTATGATTTCATTCAGTCCTTCTCTATCTTTCTCAACTGAGTCATCTTAAAAGAAATTTTTTTAAAGTTGTTTCAGTCATCCAGTATCAACAGCCTGGAAGGGCAGGCAGAAACAACTCTATACTGAAAAGCAGTAAAGCAGTAATAATATAATTATTTTAAGACACGATAGCTATGGAAACTGCCCTTATACTGTATATAACTAGTTGCTATGGCAAGAAAGCAATTTTTTTTTTTTTGTAACCTTCTGGCAAAGTATCTAGCCAATACATTAACATCTTGCCATTAATATCTTATTCTATGTATTACTGTTAATTTTGCTAATTCAGACTCTGTGAGTCCATTCACCTCTTGTAGAAATTCTCACCTTAAAATGCTTATCTTTTTCATTGCTATAGTGTATTTCAAGTACAATTTTCTAGAGAACATAACTTATGTAAAGCAGGATATGGTTTTAAAAAAAAATTCAGACTATCAATGAATTTAAAATTGTTTACTTATGTCAGTTGTGTAAGGCTTTGCATTTTTCACTTACAACATTTAGTTCATGAGACTGCATAAAATGTGCATGTACCCTACTGTACCAGATAAAACATCTGGATATATTTTATCTAGGACTAGTAGGGGGGAAGAAAAAAAAAGAACAAATTGTAAGCCAAATCATCACTAATATAAATCAAAATTCCCAGTGAACTCATTACAGTATCACTTAAATGCAATAGGTAGCATACATTATATTTAAACTATGTAACCAGACAGACTCAACTTTGGAAAACCATAACCACAGTATCACAGTATCACAGTATCACTAAGGTTGGAAGAGACCTCGAAGATCATCAAGTCCAACCTGTCACCACAGACCCCATGACTAGACCATGGCACCAAGTGCCACATCCAATCCCCTCTTGAACACTTCCAGGGACAGTGACTCCACCACCTCCCTGGGCAGCCCATTCCAATGGCAAACAACTCTCTCTGTGAAGAACTTTCTCCTCACCTCCAGCCTAAACTTCCCCTGGTGCAGCTTGAGACTGTGTCCCCTTGTTCTGGTGCTGGTTGCTAGAGAGAAGAGGCCAACCCCTTCCTGTCCACAACCACCTTTCAGGTAGTTGTAGAGAGCAATGAGGTCACCCGTGAGCCTCCTCTTCTCCAGGCTAAACAACCCCAGCTCCCTCAGCCTCTCCTCAAAGGGCTTGTGCTCAAGGCTTCTCATCAACCTTGTTGCCCTTCTCTAGACATGTTCAAGTGTCTCAATGTCCTTCCTAAACTGAGGGGCCCAGAACTGGACACAGTACTCAAGGTGTGGCCTAACCAATGCAGAGCACAGGGGCACAATGACTTCCCTGCTCCTGCTGGCCACACTATTCCTAATGCAGGCCAGGATGGCTTCTTGGCCACCTGGGCACACTGTTGACTCGTGTTTAGGTGGCTGTCAACCAGCACCCCCAGGTCCCTTTCTGTTTGGGAGCTCTCCAACCACTCTGACCCCAGGCTGTAGCTCTGCATGGGGGTTGTTGTGGCCAAAGTGCAGCACCTGGCACTTGGACTTGCTGAATGCCATCTCATTGGACTCCGCCCATCTGTCTAGTTGGTCAAGGTCCCTCTGCAGAGCCCTTCTGCCCTCCAACTGACCAACATCTGCTCCCAACTTGGTGTCATCTGCAAATTTGCTGATGATGGACTCAATCCCCTCATCCAGATCGTCAGTGAAGACATTGAAGAGGATGGGGCCCAGCACTGGGGGACACCACTGGTGACTGGCTTCCAGCTAGAGGTGGCACCATTGACCACCACTCTCTGGGTCCGGCCCACCAGGCAGTTTCTAACCCAAAAAAACCAAACAACTGTGACATGTCACCTTTATTGTCCCACACAGTTAGAAGGACAGGGTGGGTGTCCTTTGTGACCCCTTTCTGGGGTGGCAATGTGCCAGGATCCCCCCACATCGTCAGCACGAGTAGCGGGGGAGGCAGGTTGTGGTGCTCCACCACAGTGGGGCTGGGGCCACAGGGCAGCAGGTGAAGCATGGGAGCATCCAGAGTTGGGATCTGCAGCATCCAGGATGGAGGTTTGGAGAAGGGGATCCTGTCAAGCACTGCATTGTTCCCAGGAATCCCCATGACAGGGACCCAGGGATCTGTGGGTGTGGTGGCATTGGGTGGTAGGAGGTCTTGGGGGACACAGGGCCTGACTCCAGGGATCCAGTGATTGAGGAGGAAGGTTTTTGGACACCCAGGACTCATTCCAGGGATGCAGGGACTGGAGAGGGAGGTCTTGGGACACCCAGGATCCCATTCCAGGGATCCAGGGAGAATGTTTTGGGGAACCCAGGGCCTTGTGCAAGCGATCAGTGAAGGAGATCTTGGGGTATCCCAGGACTCCCTTGACAAGGGTCCAGAGATAGAGAAGAGAGATCTTGGGGCACTCAGGGCCTTGTGGCAGGGATTGAGAAGGGGGATCTTGGAGTAGCCCAGGACTCATGCCAGGGGTACAAACCAGGTTAAAAGAGGGGGGTCATCTGGCGGGGGTCATCGGGCAGGATGCTGATGGAGTCCTCGGCACGGCCACAGAGCAGGCACAGCATGGTGTACTCCTGGTAGCCATCCACCATGCTGAAGGTGTACTCATGGTGTGCAATGAGGTGGTGATAGTTCTGGCAGAGGTGGTCATAGGTGACAATCTCCCCTCTGTGCAGGCCTTCCTCCTGGTTGCTGAGCAGCACGAAGTCCTGACGGCCACACTCAGTGCACCCCATGAAGTTGAGGAGGAAAGATCTGCCCTCCAAGCAGGTGGTTCCCTGCTCTGGGTACTCAGTGCTCACACAGCCCCCACACATCCCGCCACTACCATATCATGGTATCACCAAGTTTGGAAAAGACCTCAAAGATCATTGAGTCCAACCTGTCACCACAGACCTCATGACTAGACCATGGCACCATGTGCCACGTCCAATCCCCTCTTGAACACCTCCAAGGACGGTGACTCCACCACCTCCCTGGGCAGCACATTGCAATGACAAATGACTCTCTCCATGAAGAACTTTCTCCTCACCTCAAGCCTAAACTTCCCCTGGTGCAGCTTGAGACTGTGTCCCCTTGTTCTGGTGCTGGTTACTAGAAAGAAGAGACCTATGGAACAAATAGAAAAGAATCACCTCCCCTTCCATGGGAGGTGATATTAGCAAGAATCAATTTAAACAGAAAACCCACAACAAACTCATTGACTGAAATCAGAGTAAGACAGTGATAAACACAAACAGTTCTTAATTATGCATTCCTTTTACCTCTCCCCTCTTCCATGGCCCAACTCTACTACCTTCTACATCAGAGTGGTACAGGAGGGCAGGGAATACTATTTCTGCTGCTGCTTCCTCTTGGGAGGAAAGATTCTCACAACCATATTTTCTTGGTTGAAAGCTCTTTGTTTAAAGACTTTCTGGAAAGTATTTATCAAATATTTACTATGGAAAAAATGCACACCTTAAAAATCTTTACATATTTAATTTAGGGAAATAATAGACTGTGGTTATATAGTTTAATTATAATTTACGCTCCCTATTGCATTTAAGTGATACTGTAATGAGTTCACTGGGAATTTTGATTTATATTAGTGATGATTTGGCTTACAATTTGCTCTTTTTTTTGTTTTTCCCTACTAGTCCTTTTACTTTTTTAATGTATATATATAATCCTTATCTTAGAGCTATTATGAATACAAAATAAGACCAAAAAACCATTCTATAATGCACCTATATCAAACTCTTAACTTATGTTAATGCAAAAAATCCTTGAAAACTTAAAGAACTATGTTAAAATTAAACCATCAAATCATTGTCCAAAAAAGAAATAAAAAAGATGTTACATTAATTAAAGTATACTTTTAAAAACGAAAACTTATTTACTATAATCCTTAACTATATTACGTGGAGCTCCTTTGAAATGATGTAACACAGACAAAATAAAATCAAGAAGGTTCAAACCACAAGAAAAACTTAAAATTTGAACTCATTACTAAATACTTACACCTTACTATAATTACTAAATACTTAATATATATAAATACTATATACTTACTATTTGTTATGCTTACTTGTAGAACTTGACTACTAAAACCATCAAAATAACAAATCTCTAAAACACATTACAATCAGAAACAATGAAATTAGCAATGTTGCTTTAAATCAGAACATAAATTTTGTAGACTCTAGAGTTTATCAGAAAGAGAAGGAGGAGGAAAAGCAGAGGTGGGGAAAGTGGCTTGCTAGGAAAGCCGCTGTAGGTGCAGAGACAGGAGGGGAAAAACGGTGGTGGTGAGAAAGCCACCAAATTCACAACAGCTGCCCTTCCAGGCATCCTCCAGCTGAAATGCAGGATTGCTTGAAGGTGTGGAGAGTTCCATAGGAGGTGATATTAGCGATTTTTTGCTTAATTGATGTTTTTGAGCCTGAAACTCACGTTACTTAGAGTAGATGCCATTGTTTGTTCTCCACTCCATATTGCTGGATGTTAGTGCACACAACTTACAGTAGCAGTTCTTAAAGTACACAAAAGTATCTGGCAATCCGTATTTCTCATTTTCTTCTCTAAGTTAGGCATTACTTTAATTTTTCTGATCTAACTTTCTTTCTTAGCATAATCCCAAAACTGAGCTCTGATCATTTAACTTAGAATGTCCCCTTCTGTCCTGGATCAAAACATCTTGGAGAACTTTTAAGAGTTGGGAGGGGCTCTATCAACTGGCTGCTGTTTTTTGTTGGAGGGACATCATCTCTCCCCGCTCCCATGTCCTTTCACCATATGTTGTTGCTCTTTTTGTCAAAATATGCATAATGGCTCCCCATATTGATTTCTTTTTTGTTATTTGATTTCCCATGATGTGTTTGTCAAAAGGAAGCATCAACCCCCAGTTTCTCCAATAGCTTGCCTCCATCCTGCAGAGTTTCTTCTTTTCTAGGGTACCAACCATTTTTTCTTCTTTTTTTCTCAGGCACCAACCAGTTTATTCTCTGCACTTCTTTTTCTTGGGCACCAACCCTTTTATTCTCTGTGCTGATTTTTCCTCAGCAGGCACCAACCCATTTTTCTTCTTTTTTCTCGGTTGTTTCTTTGCAAATCAGGGAATGCCACCGGCATAAAAGTCAATAGATTAATCTCACAGAGACTAATCTAAAGACTACCAACAGTGATGTTGATGAACACAAGCATCTCCGCAGTCCTTAATAGCAAAATTTCTTCTTGATGGTGTAAGTGAGAGTTGTAATGAATAGATGGTCAAGGCACACATTTGGGGTCACCATTTGTAATAGTATAGATGTTTTATAGATTTCCTATTTGCCTCGTGCAGTGTTTTCAGGACAAGATACAAGCAGGCGAAGACGTTTATTCCATTATACAGCAAAGTTATATAGTCCATCAGAAGGCACACGTGTCACATCTCAATTGGCCGTTTTCTACTGGCATGTGTGTAATTAAGGCGTACAATAGGTCAAAATAACCAAACAATGTTTTAACACATCCAACCAAATTCTGCCCAGTTTCTCTCCTTCAGTTACAAGGTGTTTATATAACTCTCAGAGTCAAAGACAAAACATAGCTTTCTCTAATTTGAGCAAAGGCAAATCTTCCTTATGGTCTTCTAAAGCTATCCAAAACCAACCCTCTTCCCACAATATAGCATTATGTATTTCTTAATATGCTTTCTCTAACTTCAACTGGATAACCTGTTCGTAATATTCTATTTGTTCAGTATAGATGGAGGTTGCCTCAGACTTGCTTTTATCTTCTTACTGTCTGGCCATTTAACAGCTGTTGGAATTTTAATAAGAAATAAAGTATTTGGAAAGATTTAGTGAAAAATGTGGGGGGGCGGAAGTAACATTTAGGAATTTCAAAATAATTTCATTCTTGCCAGCAACAGAATGAAGATATTTTTGTTTCAATTTGTATATTCTGGAACTGAATACTACAGACAAAATTAATAGATGTAAAATTATGGTAACTATAGCCATGGTAACCAAATTTACTTGTGCATTAGTCATGCATGTCATAGGCCTATGACACAATACCACAGGTGATGTACGATATCATTGAGTAACATCATATCAGCTCAGAATAACTCCTATGGAGAGTATTTAAGTGATCTATTAAAACAGAAAAAAAATGTTTCAGAATTAGAAAAAACAGCTGAAAATGAGATAAAGTAAACATTGTTAGGGCTGCAGAAATGCTATAAGTACTCATTAAAATGTATGTAGCCTCTCACGTACATTGCATGGTTACTGACTTGAAAACCTGCAGCCCTTTCTTCGAATTGTTTTAAGCTGTACATTGAAAGATGAATTGGTGAAAACTATCCAGGCAGATTTTGGCCAATTACTTTGCATTGTCAATGAGTTTGGTGTTCAAATGTATTTTTGACACTTTGTCTTTGTCTTTTTGACAAAGCATTAATTAATTACACATACCATAGGTGTCAATAGGTACGGCTTTATTTAATATAAAAGCCAGATAAGGTTGTGCTGTAGCAAGGCACGGAACTCCAAAACAAGGCACAACCCCATAAGTTACGCATGAAACCTGAAAGCAGAGCCTGATCCCAAGTAAAACACAGGACAACCACACAAACTATCCAGCAAACCCAAAAGCAGAGCCCAATTCAAAGCAAAGTGCAGCTAACTTACCCTAAACACCCTATAAGAAACACAGCAGTACCAAAGATGTCACAGTGGTGGAGCTGACCATCTCCCATCCAGGCAGGTGTCCCCGCAAGACAAAATCTTGCCTTGCTGGATCAGAGAATGGGCAGGCCCCACCAGTACCCATCTTCAGGTCTTTTTGAGGGTCCTGTGTCCTGTGATGTTGGGCCAGGACAACCACAGGAGTCTTGGTCTTGGAGCAAAAGTTCCTCCCGTATTTCACAATCGTGTTATATAACTTCTCACCCTGCTGCCCATTCACAGAGCCCACTCAGAAGGTTGAATGCCCCCTGCCCAGCAAGAGCATTCCTCATATTCCTATTATGATTGTAAGCAGATTAAGAATGATTAATAAAAATATTAATAACTTTATTTTAAAAAATCCCATGGAGAATATTAATAAAACCTATTTACTGGTTCAATATATTCGGTTGTGGAACAGATACCTCACCAGCAGGAATGTATAACAATTTAAACAATATGAGTGAAAATCTAGAAACAACAAGCAGTAATTTAAACTGTAACGTAATAAAAGGGAACATCGGCAACAGAGCCAGAGATTGCCCACAAGGTGTGGGGGGAGCTCTAGAATTCTCTAGGGCAACAGACCTTTAACAGATGCTTATAAAAATCAGAATTTGTAATTACTCACTAATCGTGGGGATTTAAAGTAAACCAAAATGGCACTGAGCACATGAAAGCTGCAGGAATACTGTTTCACTTTCTGTTGGCATCTGCAGCTTGTCACTGAGGCACATTCAGGATTTATCTCTGAAGGCTTTGTAGCTGAAAGCCTTGTAGAAAAGCAGTTGCTGCTGATGCTTGCAGAGCTTGTTGTCTTAGTAGCTTTGCCTTTTTGGAGAGGTTCCTCTGCTGCAATTCTTCGTACTGGTGCTCGTTGCTTCTTCCAATAAAACTAAACAGTCCCGGGGACTCAGCTCCTCTTAGGTTTCGTCTCTTGGCCCAGCAAGATGCGTCCACTCTGCTCTGGGGCGTTACAACGCTATGCAGCAAGGGGTCTTGAAGTCTTGTCTGGGTAAACTGAAACACAGCTTGGATTCTAAATGAGGCTTGTGACTTCTCTCAGAGCTTGGACAATTGCAAGGCAAAGTGCTGGCTCTTTGGGCTGGTATTTATAGATTTCTGAAACAATAATGGCCAGTGACAGCAGAGATTGAGAGAGAAAAATACTGACACTGTAACCTATAGAATGAGTTTTCTCCAAACGTGGCCAAAGGCACACACACCTGGCCCACTTGGACTCCAGGGCATGTTCAGACAAGCCTGGGCAACTGGGCATTTTCCTGAAAAAACAGACCTGCTGGCTCCTGCCCCATTGTCTGGTTCAGAGCATTCCAAGGCTTTTTGTCCCTTCAGGGCACCTCCTCAGGTCCATCAGCGGTCAAGTGAGAACTTGAAGGTCTTTCACTTTCTGCTAAGGATGTCACAGTATTGCTAAGGTTGGAAGAGACCTCAAAGATCATCGAGTCCAACCTGTCTCCACAAACCCCATGGCACCAAGTGAAAGGACATTGGTCCCCCAGAGAGAACACTCCTGCCCACTGCAGGCTTGAACTCACGACCTTCCCAGTAAGAGTGTTAGGTGCTACCAACTGAGCCACATCATCTGCCTATGTCAAAACATTCAATACATTCCCACCCCCACTCAGTTTCATAAACAAAGGGGCCTACAGATAACTGTTATCCGCTACTCTTACTGTCCACCTGTGAGCTTCTGGTCAAACACCAAGCATTCCCAGGCACCCCCAGGCAGCTGGGTAAAAACACCAATTATTCCCAGGCAGGCCTTGGCAGCTGGGTATTTCTAATCAAACCCTAATTAATTCTTCCCTGCTGCAGTTGGTGGGTTTTTGTTTGTTTAGATTTTGCTGGGTTTGGGTTTGGGTTTGGGTTTGGGTTTGGGTTTTGGTTTTTGATTTTGTTTTTTGTCTGTGTAGTGAAGAACTCTACAGGAGACAGTACTGAGTAATCACAGCATAGAAGTTATGTTAACTTGTTTAGGCCATTGACATGTACAACTATTATTAAACAGAATGATTCAACCATTACTTCCATTACTGCATTGTTTACCTACACTACCTTCAGAAAAATGGTTGAAAACAGACACTATTCCTGACATCTATGTGCTAAAAGGAATAAATTGAGAAAGAACACAAAGAATTAGTAATGGATTTGGCAAGAAAGCTTTAAAATGCATCTAGTTCTTAGTTTGTACTTACCATTTGTGATAGAGGCAGAATAGTCCATGTTGCCTATTCAACGAAATGAAAAGAAGGAACAAATTTGTTTGGTTCATCCCCAGTGACAGTAAGACTAAAGCAATGTCAGTTTGTCACACAAACTTGCACCTCATGAAATTGTCTGCATAAACACATATTCATTACTATCACTAGGAAGTCATGGTCTTTTCAATTACACTTTCTCTTGCACAGTCCAGGCAGCTACAGGTTGGCATTTGGTCCAGACATAGGGCTGGAATCTGAGTATAGAGACATGTAAAGTTGGAAAATAGCTTTCACTCTATTTAGTCCTTGAAATTCTCTGTATCAGAATTATTTAAGGAAACCATATAAGCCAAATATGTCCGACATGCAAAAGATTCTTAGTACTACCTGTTCACCAAATTCAGAAATACTGAGTCCTTATCTCATTTGCAGAACATTGTCTCTGTTTCTGAAGTCAGACATTCATGAATATTAAGGTGGATGCGCATCCTTTTTGTTCCTATTCAACTACATTACCCTCAGAAGACTCCTCCACAGCCTGGACATCCAAGAATGCCTCCCAACCCTAAAGCTGTAATTTGTCTATCTGGAGAGCTAATCCGTCCCATGTCACAGATGAATGAAATGCACCTCAGTCAAAAGAGAGAAATAACAATATGTTTGATTGAGATAAAAGATTAATTTGAGAGAGTTCAATAAATTCAATGGGATATAAGAAAGTTTAAAAGTTTACCAAGGTTATGTAAATTTGATGGCAAGGTTCACCTTATTAATTACTACATGGAAGAAGCATACAAAGAGGAATGGCTTCAGAATTGAGTTAGAATGATTCATACAGAGACTGGATATACAAAGGGCAACAAAAACTCTAATGTTGAGTCATAAGTGTTACAGTGTGCTCCAAACTCCCCTTCCCCCATCTCCATCAGTGGAGGTTTGAATGGGGAAAGACAAAGACACCAAGTTGCCTTCCAAGGTGTGAAATTGCCTTCCCCTTTGCCTGGGGACACGTAAAAGGCACCAGGGCCGAGGCCCCTCAAAGGTACTTACCAGAGGAGGAGGACCGCTGGGTTTGGGAGCTATGAGAGGCCTTGAGCACAAGCCCTAAGAGGAGAGGCTGAAGGAGCTGGGATTGTTTAGTTTGGAAAAGAGTAGGCTCAGGGGAGACCTTATTGGTGTCTACAACTACCTGAAGGGAGGTTGTAGCCAGGAGGGGGTTGGTCTCTTCTCCCAGGCAATCAGCACCAGAACAAGAGGACACAGTCTCAAGCTGTGCCAGGGGAAGTTTAGACTCGAGGTGAGGAGGAAGTTCTTCACAGAGAGAGTTGTTAGGCATTGGATTGGGCTGCCCAGGGAGGTGGTAGAGTCACCATCCCTGGAGGTGTTCAAGAGGGGATTAGACATGGCACTTGGTGCCATGGTACCGTGATTGAGAGATGGAGACAAAGCTTGATGCAAGCAAAGTGTCTACTTTATTGTACAAAGTCTTTTCTTTATATAGGCTAACATAATCAAAAGCAACTCGGGATTGGTAATTAGATGTGTCCGTGCGACAGGTACAGATTCGTGATTGGCTGCCGAGAAAATGCCAGGGAACACACATCCCTTGGCAAGGCTCAGACAGGTGTTAGACAAAAGGCAAATGATCACACATCTCTTATCTAAGTTCAGAGAGAAGATAAAAGACTCTACTGCAAAGTTTACCAGCTCTAATTCTCAGGTCGTTGTGTGGCTTCCCTGAGTCACAATGGTCGTTGGTAATTAGCTAAATACTTTTTTCTCTTTACACAGCTACAGTTTGGCCCCAATGTTTGTAGCCTACAAGAGCTAAAACATTTCCTTCTATCAACTGAGCATTGCTTGAGGTTCTACTCCCTAATTTCATTCCATCACCATGGTCTAGGAGTCATGAGGTCTATGGTGACAGGTTGGACTTGATGATCTTTGAGGACTTCTCCAACCTTACTGATTCTATGATTCTCTTCTATGATTCTATGATTAAATAGGATGCTGCTCACACATTACACATTGGCCTTGGACACTTTGTGTAGAAACACCTTAGACTAGCCAGAAAGTAACTGGGGCTCCTGCTTTTGCTCCTGCTCCTGCCTTCACTCTCCTGCTCTTGCTCTCACCTTCATATTGTTCACTCCACTTGGACTTGGCATCTCCCAGACCTGCCTGTCTGGGGTCCTGCTCCATGCCTGCTGTGGAGTGACCCCACCTGCCATGAAGCCGTGGCTTTCTTGCACTGTCAGCGCTGCTGCTCACAAGTTTAGGTGGATCCTTTTCCTTTGGATTGTGTGGTGTTATCCACAAATTGGATTATAAAACCTGCAGTTTCTACAGCCTGCCTAGGGACTGTCACCAAATTCCTTCTCCATCCTCGTGAGTAAAAGAGGCTTTTCTTATTGGTTCCTGGCTTGCCTCTGACTGTAAGTGAGGTGAAGCTATTTTGTGGCTTAACCTTTTCCTGGAGGTACTGATTGACAGTAGACTGAACACGAGGCAGCACTATGCCCAGGTGGCCAAGAAGGCCAATGGCATCCTGGCCTGCATCAGGAACAGTGTGGCCAGCAGGAGCAGGGAGGTCATTCTGCCCCTGTACACCACACCGGTTAGACCACACTCTCTCAGTCCGGAGAGGGAAAGAGACTCAGTTCTTTTTGAATATTCCTGTGTTATGAAATTAGAGGCACAAACGAGGCCAAAATATCAACAGCTAGAATACTTATTACACAAATAAAGTGGGTGGATCAGAAGGGGAGAGATAGAATAGAGAGAGAGAGAAGAGAGAGAGAGAAGGGGAAAGGAATTATATTACCACACCCCCTCACCCCCGAAGACAGTTTGAGTCTGTAGAGGAAAGGTGCTGCAGGAGATTTTGGGTCTGTAGAGGAAGGGTGCTGTAGCCTTGTCTGTAGAAGAGATGTGGTCCTCTGGGCAGCTTCTTCAGCTCCATGAGTTGCAGCAGGTGGAACTTAGGACATGGAGAGAGGGTTTCTCTTGGTCTGCTTCTTCCAGGCTCCATGGTGATGTCTCTGTCATTTTTCCTGTCCTGGTATTCTCTCTGTTTTACTTCAGAGCAGCATTGCCCCAGGCTTTTCCTTCTCTTGTGTTTTCCTTCTCAGCGACTTTGTCCTTCTCCTGTGTTTCAGTCTGTGGAGGAAAGGTGCTTCAGCTTTGGATGTAGAGGAGATGTTGAGTCTGTAGGGAAAGGGTGTTGTGGCTTTGGCTGTAGAAGAGATGTGGTCCTCTGGGCAGCCTCTTCAGCTCCCCGAGTTGCAGCAGGCAGAACTTAGGACACGGAGAGAGGGTTCCTCTTGGTCCTGGTATTCTCTCAGTTTTTCCTTGTTGGCAGCATTTTACAGGTCTTTTCCTCCTGTGTTTTCCTTCATCTGTGTTTTCCTTCTCCTGTGTTTTTCTTCTTCTGAGCCAGTAGTTGCTCAGGTCTTTTTATACAGTTTTTAGTCCTCAGGTATGTGTCCAAGTATTGTCCCCCAGGAAATCGTCCTTAGATAAATGTCCAGGTATTGTTGCCCAAGAAATACTCCTGTGTATTCCTTGTGTTTGGACAGGGGTCTGGAGGTGTGTGTGTGGGGGGGCTCTGCCTCTTCCATCTCCATTTACCTGCCCACACACCCAATACACATCAGGGGCCAGGTGGTGAATCCATTGTCTCACCATCCTCCCTTTCTGGGGTACCTGATGGGTGGGGATGATCTTGTTTTATGCATATTCCCAAAGGTATTAATGGCAGTGGCCCCGGGTCCATTGTCTGTGCCAGCAGCAAAGGTGATTTTTGTTGAGTCATATCAGGAGAGATATGAGGGGTGGTGAGGTTTTCAAATAATTTTTACTGATTTTTTGATTGCTTTGTGTAATAATATTTTCCTTCATATGAAGTAGTCTGTTATTCTCTTTTCCACTGGGAATATTTCAGAACAACAGCCTCTTATTTATATCAGATTAATAGCATTGAACTTATTACACGAACAATAATAGTTACCCAAGGAATTAGAGTTAAATGAATAATTAACAAATTAAATGCTTTTTCGGAGAAAAGCAAGCCCACGAACCAGTTTAAGTAAAAAAGTATCACTGTGAATAATTCTTGACTTGTAGGCTATAAGCCCTTTTTATAATTTTTCATGGTGGTGATATTTTTGGTTTGTTGTTTTTTTGCTTTGTTTGTTTTTTTGGTGTGTGCATTATTTAGTCTTACTAAGTCCTTCTGATATGATGCATGAATCACATGGTACTGTTTCATTCCATAGATATATGTATGGGTGAAATGATAAGATTATGTTTTCTGAGGTAGCACTTGCCTTTCTTAGATCAAAACCTTTATGCCTTTCAGAATTTTTAGGATTTGTTTAAAAGAAGTTTCCCCCAATAACATTCTTTTATGCATTTTCTATTTATAGTTTGTGGGGCGTTTATTTGTTTTATTTTTGTTTGACTGTGTTTTTGTTTTGTTATAATATGCTGGAAAAAGAAACATGACAGAACTCTTTCTGAATCATAGATTAAAATACTGTCCTCTCTAGGTATTTTTTGTGCAGTGTTGTAGTACTTTGAAACTGGTGTTTAGTATCTTCTCAACTTGTATCTCAATTGTTCTTTTGAAAGGAACAGTGTTAATATTTTTCCTGTTTTTCAAATGAAAATTTTAATTATTAAAAGATTTGACAACAACCAGAATAAATGATGATTTGTCCAAGCCCAAGTAGACTCACCTGGGAAGTTTGGATTTTATTATTTAAGTTCAGATTCAGTTGTTACCCTGTCTTTAGAGATAGTCTAAACTGTGCTTTGTTTCAAAGATCCATAGAAGAGAAATTCTAGAAGCAAATGGGTTTTCTTGTAATGTCATGGGTTGAAGTTTCCCCCCCAACACTGACTTTGCCAGACCAACTCAGTTAGAAACAAAGGAACCTTTATTTACAAGAAAAATCTACACTCTACAATGGAATGGAATGAATATGTACAAAATATACAGGATTTACAATATTTAGAGATATTTACAATTAATAAACAGCACAAGGACTCCCCTGGCCAAAGACAAGGGGAAGCTACTAGCTTCTCCCTCCCTGCCTCCCCCTTACTTCCCTATACAAGAGAAAAGAGCAGGGAAATTAAATTTAGCCAAGGCCAGCCAAAAGTAGGTTCTCTCTCCTGAGCAAAGCAAAACCAGCCAAGATCAAAAGAGAAGAGATTGTTATGGCACAGCTCCTCTTATTCTAGATATTTACCCAATGAATTTGTTTAGAATAAGCTTTTGTTTTCCTTTTTACATCCAATAGTGATTAATTTATAGTTTTCTCCTGCTCAAGATCTGTAACTAAATTTTAAAGGCATAGCCTAAAATCACCACAAAATTATATTACCATCACAGTGTGGATTTGTATCAAAATCTTCTAATGACTCTGGAATCAATTTATGCTAAGTAATATTTTTTTGGGTTTTTTTCAACTTTATATTTTCTGTGAAAACAGAGTGGTGTTTGTACAGTAGGCTTGAAGAACTGGTAGTCAGTTTGAGAAAATGAAATATATGAGTTAATTTACAAGAGTGGTGCTGAACAGTGATAAGACTATTTGATATAGATAATTAATGCTTGGCTTGCAGAAAGCAGAAGTTCACATTTCTGGCTTCCTAAACAGAATGCTGGTGATTATATATTTTCTACTTTAAACATCCTGTGATATCTTTGTTATCTTCAGTAGGCAGATATTCTCTATGGTGCCAGTCTTGAACCTCAGACATCTGTCTCACCAGGGAGTCACTGTCAGTAAATTAAATTTTACTGCTAATGTGTCACAGCTTCCTGTAAGAATTGCTGTGCAGTCTCTGATCATCATTTCTTTGAGAAACATGTTACTAAACATAAATTGCCTTTCCAGTCATCCTATTTCCTTCTATTAAAAATGCTCAGAGAAAGGTTGAAAGATTGTCTGTGATCCCATGCAGAATCTAATTTATTAATGTGTCATTATCTAGAAGGACTACCTACCTGAATTACTTTTAATTTGGTTATTATGTATAGCTGTGACATGCAGTAACACATTTTCTTTTGCATATGGAGACACATATACCTAGAGGGAAAAAAAAATCGGTGTGCATGTTTCCTTCCTTAGTCTTGGCATTTCCCTCATCCCCAGTACAGATATTCATTACTATCTCCTATTCTCTCAGGGAACCAGTCAGACCCTGCTGGATGCAGACTCCATCAGTCTTTCTCTTAAACATCTGTCTGTGGGGCTGACCTGTCCAAGGTTCAGTATTTAATGAATACAGATTCTTTGTTTAATGTGGATATGAATGTGTCTCTGTCTCTTCTTTGTCCTTTAAACTGGTCTTCAGTTTTACTATACCTGACAGTTATCTTTAATAAACTGAGTAAAAGGTCCATTGTAAGCATGCAAAAGATTTTCTAAGACCTGCAAAATTTGCTTTCTATCCCAAATATGCATATTAGCATTGTCTTTACTATAGAAAGAATAGAATACAATGGAAGTAGAATAGAATAGAATAGAATAGAATAGAATAGAATAGAATAGAATAGAATAGAATAGAATAGAATAGAATAGAATAGAATAGAATAGACCAGGTTGGAAAATACCTTTCAGATCATCAAGTCCAACCTATCATCCAACACTATCTAATCAACTAAACCATGGCACCAAGCACCCCATCCAGTCCCCTCTTAAATACCTCCAATGATGGTGACTCCACCACCTCCCTGGGCAGCCCATTCGAATGGTCAATCACTCTTGCTATGAAGATCTTCTTCCTAACATCCAGCTTAAACGTCCACTGTTGCAGCTTGAGACTGGGTCCTCTGAAAATGACAGATATGGAAAAATGTTAACAATTTCCATAGGATATTAGTGCTGCCATTTTCCATGGCTTTATTTTCTACTGACCACCACTTGCTTTGCTCTTGACTGAGTAGAAACCTCTCACACTAAGTTAGCATTGTCTGCAAACTGACCATTTAGGCAGATCCCATGTTTCCAGTTTGACATTTTACATTTATAATAGCAATAAAAATATTTTATACATTTTATAATTAATATTTCCTGTCAGTGGTATCTTCAAATTCCACTGTAACTTATTTACAAAATGTTCAATTATTTGGTTGTGGGTTTTACACTTCACTTATAAAGAGAGTTAAATTATTTAAGCACAGATCTAACATTTCCAATACAGCAATTCAATTTGGAAATGCAGGTGCAGTGATCTGTTGTTTTCCCACAAATGGGATTCCATGGCAGATTAGCTGGGTACTCACAATTTGCTCCTCTGTCTGGTATCTTCCCAGATGCTGTGGCTATGATTCGAGCAGTCCTAGGCTCAGAGAGGGTTAAAGGGCCTCTCTCTTGTTGTACCCAATTCATGGTCTGGAGCTTGCCCTTGGTTTGGAGAGGGCTAGGGGGCCTCTCTCTTGTGTGCTCTGTCATTGGGCTGTAGCCTCTTCTGGGATTCAATTCCCTTGGAGCTTTTCCCCTTTCTGCCTTGGTCCAGGTTCAAGGCCTGGGTAAAAGTGTTGGTCTGCTAGAGCAGGTTCTTCAGCTCCTACTCTGGCTGCATTTGGCTCTAGTTGCTTGCTGGGTGAGAATAAGGCAAGTTGCCTGACTTCTTGGCTGGTTTAAATACTGTCCCAAGAAAATTAATGCCCTTGGTAACAAAGGACACTGGTAACTATATCAATGTGATGTGGCACATCCAGACATGGCCAGGATGCAGACAGTTCACAGCTGTGTTATAAAGTTAATTAGAAGTGTCCAGGTTTGCACATATATGGGTCCTTACAAGGTTAATCACACATGCTATACATTTCTCCGGACTATGTGGACCCCAGGAACAGTCCAGGTTCGAAGGGCGAGGGGACTGAAACCGTCCCCTCAGGCAGGAGTCTGGGGGTGATGAGCTAGACCCAGAGGTGAAACCAGCAGCCCAGCTGCAGTGCATGTACACTAATGTACGAAGAATGGGCAACAAACAAGAGGAGCTGGAAGCTTTGTTGCAGCAGGCAAGTTATGATGTAGTGGGACAACTCACGTGACTGGAGTGTTGCAATTGACGGCTACAGGCTCTTCAGGAGAGATAGGCAAGGAAGAAGGGGAGGAGGGGTGGCCCTGCACATCAGGGAGGCACTAGATGCCATTGAGCTAGAGATCAGGGATGATCGGGTTGAGTGCTTGTGGGGGAGAATTAGAGGGAAGACTAGCAGGGCAGACATCCTGGTTGGAGTCTGCTATAGAGCACCCAACCAGGAGGAAGATGTTGATGAAGCATTTTATAGGCAGTTTAAGGCTGTCTGAAGATCGCCTGACCTCGTTCTCATGGGCAACTTCAACCTGCCTGATATCTGCCGGGATCACAACATAGCAGAGAGGAGGCAGTCTAGGAGGTTCTTAGAGTGCATGGAGGACAGCTTCTTACCCCCTAGTGCTGCGTGAGACTTCCAGGGGTAAGGCTGTGCTTGATCTCCTCTTCACCAACAGGGAAGGGCTGGTGGGTGATGTGGTGGTCGGAGGGTGTTTAGGGGCCAGTGACCATGAGATAATTGAATCCTCAGTATTCAGTCAATCTAAGAGAGGTAGCAAGGAGACCTCCACTCTGGACTTCCGGAGGGCAGACTTCAGGCTACTGAAGGAACTAACTCAGAAGGTTCCTTGGGAAACAGCTCTTAAAAATAAAGGGGTCCCAGGAGAGCTGGACCTACCTCAAGGAAGAGCTCTTGAAGGCGCAGGAACAGGCTGTGCAAATGTGCCGGAAGATGAGCCGCCGGGGCAGACGGTCAGCCTGGATGGTCAATGAACTTCTAAAGGAACTAAGGGGAAAAAAAGAGGGTGTATCATCTTTGGAAGGAAGGGGAGGAAACCCATGGAATGTTTAAGGATGTTGCTAGGATATGTGGGAAGAAAATTAGGGAAGCAAAAGCACATTTGGAGCTCAGACTGGCCTCTGCTGTGAAGGACAACAAAAAGTCCTTCTATAAATATATTAATAGCAAGAGGAAGGGCAAGGAAAACCTCCAGTCCTTGGTGGACACAGAGGGGAATATTGTAACGAAGGATGAGGGAAAGGCAGAGGTACTTAACACCTTCTTTGCCTCAACTTTGACTAGCAGGACAGAATGTCTTCCAGACAGCTGGCCTGCAGAGCTGGCAGATGGAGCCAGGGAGCAGCATAGTTCTTTTCTGTTCCAGGAGGTAGTTAGAGATCTCCTCAGCCGCTTGGATCCCCACAAATCCACAGCACCAGATGGGATCCATCCTAGGGTGCTGAGAGAGCTGGCAGATGAGCTGGCCAAGCCACTCTCCATCACTTTTCAACAGTCCTGGCTCACTGGTGTGGTGAAGGCACATTTTGCCCAGATACTAAGGTCCCTGCATGTGGACCAGTTTCCCCTCCTTCAGGAGGAAGACAAAAGCCAAGGCATTAGCCAGGCCAGCACGCACCCAGCGCATGGAGTGCTTGTGTGATCACCAAGTATGGGCATAATTCCAGCTTCACGCTTTCTATAGGCTGAAGCCAGTTGCCTATGAGAGTGCCCATTGGTCAGACCCAGCCTCGAGGAATCTATAAGTATTACCCCTGTGGGTAAACAACTTGCCCCCTCGTTCACTTTGTCTCTGTACTCGCTCGAGAGAGGAGCTCTCGAGCCATAGCCTCTGCCATTGAGCTCATTGTTATTAGCTTCTGTCACACATGCACGCATATTGAAGCCTCTGCATCGTGAGAAGCACTTTGATTGTGAGGATCATCCCAGAGGGAGGACCTTCGCTGAGCCCGAGAAGCCAGCGTCGTCACAGCCAGTCGTACCGACCGGGAAAGCCCACCGTGCTACCGGAGGAGTGGACCAGCCCCCAAGGGTAAGATCTGCCCAGTTGTCGGGGAGAAGGGACTTGCTAGAGACTAAGTCTGCATATACCTAGCCCCGCCATAGCGGGAGAAGAGCCGCCACGTGTGCCGCTCCAAGCCCTGTAACCGCAGGGAAGGCTAAAGCATTGGTCGTGCTTATACTGCACCGAACCCGGGACTACCCCGATCGTCCCGCTGTGCCTTTAAGGCCAGAAACGGAGAAGCCGCAGCTCAGCGCCGCCGCATTCTCTCTCCGAGGCTATTTACCTCAGCCCCGGAGATCCGTCGCCACGAGGCCGACCCCATAGCTATTGTCCGACCGGGAACCTCTGAACCCACCTACCGGCAACCGTCGCCCCGCTCTGCTGTGCGAGCCGACTTCCAGGGCTGACCCTACGGGCCGAACCCGACCAGGACCTATCCCTATTGTCTGGAGGGAACTGACCGAGTCCTGAAGGGTACCTGCTTCCAAGCCAAGCCCAGGTTCCAGCATTCCTTCTCCACTGCTGCGGAGAAAGGAGATAATACCCAACACCACTGTTTCAAGTCTACTAGGAATCAGTCCAGCGGCAGTCGTCAGCCGGACCCCCACCTTGCTACAAACAACAGCTACAGAGTATCTTCCACGTGCTTTCCACCCACTAGCACTCAGTTCAAAGCATCCGCGTGTAGCAGAGTCATCGCTGACGCACAGAAAGATTGTAATATTGCTGTACATAGCCAGAAACCGCCCGCGTTCCGCCGAGTCGCCAACTAGTGGCCAAGCGGCGGAACTGCACTCTTCATTATATAAACATACAAATAGTTTGTAGATAGTTTAATTAAGTTCTGATCATAACACTAAGCCATTTGTGGAATGTATTTCACGAACGTGCACTAGAATATATATATAAGTTGTTGATTAATCGGTTATTAATAATTTGATAATTAATAAAAATAATATTTTCATAATTCATATTTCATATTCATTAAATTTAATAACCTCTTCACAACAACTGGAGAGGTCCCAGAAGACTGGAAGCTGGACAACGTGGTGCCCATCCACAAGAAGGGCCGGTTGGCCAAGCCAGGGAACTATAGGCCTGTCAGCCTGACCTCAGTGCCAGGCAAGTTTACGGACAGGTCATCTTGAGTGCAATCACACAGCACTTGCAGGATATCTAAGGGATCAGGCCCAGCCAGCATGGATTTAGGAAGGGCAGGTCCCGCCTGACCAACCTGATCTCCTTCTATGATCAGGTGACCCGCCTGGTAGATGTGGGGAGGCCTGTGGATGTACTCTACCTGGACGTCTGCAAGGCCTTTGTCACCATTCCCCACAGCAAACTCCCGGCCAGGCTAACAGCCCATGGCTTGGACAGGAGCACACTGCATTGAGTTAGGAACTGGCTGGAGGGCTGAGCCAAGAGAGTGGTGGTGAATGGTGCCACATCCAGCTGGCATCCTGTCACTAGTGGTGTGCCCCAAGGATCAGTGCTGGAAGTTCTTTGAGGAAGAAATATATTTTCAGTAACACATGTGTAATGCTTATTTTTATGAGGTCCTTGTCTATGACTGGAAATTTTTGCTTTTCAATAATACAGGTAGTGAACAATAATAATTTACTGTAAATGGAGGTAATGAACATAGGGAAATATTGTCAGCTAAGGGACTTAATTTCTTGCAGAAAACTGAATGCAGACTTCTTGATTTTTAGTCCTTATTTGCTAGAGTCTGTGCTAACGAGTGGGATGTGATAGCACTCAGGAGAATAGTCATATTTGTGTTGTTCACACCATTTCTGATTAAAATAGCTTCTCTCAGTGATTTGCAAAATCAGCCTGTTTCTTATGAAAAGTTACACTTTTGCAGGTTTTGAACCTGAAGTTATTTACCAATTCCAAATCAGCATTTTATGAGCAAGATAACTTTCACAAGTTTGCGGCCTTTTAGTTAGAACACATTTTCCTGTTTGTGCTTGTAAGGCCCAATTATTCACTTCAGCTGCATCACTTTTTTTCTGCCCATTTTATGGTATAAATTTGGTCACCACTGATGCAATATCCACAAACTGTTAAAAAGGCAAACTTCTGCAAAAGGGAAAGTGCTATTTATTCTTCTTTTTGAAAGTAGACTCAAAAAGAAGTATTTTAGTTTGTCCTTAGATATAAAAGAAACCTGTAGTGATGCAGAGATGTGAAGACGTATTTCCCATGCTTTGACCAATTGTTAATGTGGTGGGTTTCTTTCTTCATAAACCCCTTGCTGTTCTATACTGTGGTGACACTGTGATCCTTGAGGTGGAGCTGATCTTCCTTTTTTTTTTTTTCTTCCCTTTTATTTTTCTTCCTTTTTTTTTCCTTCCTTTTTTTTCCTTTTTTTTTTTTGAGTTAATACATCAGAGAAAAGGCTTCTGTTTCCAAATCTCTGCTTTATTTGAATGATTTAATATTAAATCAAATTAGAATTACTCAAGACAGCCAGCCCTTAACTGCTGCATTGAAACAACCTGAATCAGAGGTTTGAAAACTCCTGTGTTCCCTGTCTGGTGTGTCCTCACAAGGTCTGTGCTTCTCTCTGTATCTACTATGCAATTTGTTATCTTTTGGTGGTTTACTGGCTGACACTTACTCAGTCTCCTTTGAGTGACCAGGAAACATTTTTCTTTTCTCTCATACCTTATACTTGACACACAGCTTGGAATAGTTGTACAAGAATGCCAGACACTTCTGAGTGCTTATCTTTCTCCAGAGCTGTTGTTTCTATTTACATTCAGTTAGTGGAAGGGAAGAAATTTCATTCCATTGTACAATACCACATAGCACTTTGCGTTTTGCCAGGGTGAGGCAAAGTGATCTTTGCAGTTCCTGGTCATATCCTTTTTCAATAGAATAACCAAGTCAAACTTTGAGCAAACAAATCAAGTACCTCTACAATTTTCTCTTATATGCCAAGAGATATGTAGTCCTTGGTGTAAAGGATTTGACATCAAAGGTAGATCAAACATAAAAATAAATTTTTTTTTTTTGGGGTTTGGTTGGGTTTTGTTTTAGGTTTTGTTGTTGTTGTTTTGTTGTTTTTTTTTTTCTCAATGACTTTAGGTCTAACCCTGTATATATGCTGACAAAATTCTTTATGTGCAAACTTATTTAGGTTATTTGGCTCCTAATAGGCATTTATTTTCATGTGTAATGCTGAGACAATTAATCAAACCAAAGCAGTCTAAAGCACTGCTTCTTAAACTCTTCTTCCTTAATGCAACCTGGTAAAATGACATTTGCATTAACGGTTTCTAAGTCAAAACATAGAAATGTTCCAATTGCTTAGTATCCTCTAATAAAACTGTAAAAACACATACAAAATTAGCTGCAGTTAATTTTGTTGCCTGAAACTGGGTCCACAAAATACTGCTTCAAAATTTTTACAAAGTTTTCAAAGCATTCTGATTATTTGATGACTTTTCGACATGCTTATTGACTCGTTATCTTGGGACTTCTGTAGTGGCAAAGTTCTCCTTAGAGAATAAAAGTATTTTTTCTTCTATTCTTGATAGATTAGTTTGAGTCTATTGCTGGCAGGTCTATTAATGTATTGGAGGTTTCAGGTGAGAACATGGTTCTGTCATACCATGCATAAGATGACTAAGATATAGTTTTTGACTTGACAAAATATTTTATAAACATTTCCTTGAAAAGTTATGCCATTGAAACTATGAAAGAGTTCTACTTCTAAACCACTATTGCATGTAAAAATTAAAATAACGTACTAGATAAATGTCAGGCTAATTCTCTTTTAGACTGTTTCTTTTTGCAGAAATGTAATTTCAACGATTTTAACAAATATGTTCCTGATTTGCATCATGGTAAGCAAAATGGGAATCTGACTCATGCTTTATTTTACCTACTGGTTGTTTGAGAGCACTTTGTTTGACAGGCACCTAAGTAGTTATTTAAAGGATCACAGGGTGAATTATATAATAGCTTCTTTTATTGTAAGCTAAATATGTCTGTGGATAGAAGAAGCAAGTGTCATTAAACAAACATATAGCCTGCTCTGAACTGAAGACAAGTGTTTAATTTGATGTAGCAAATTAAAGTATAACAATGAATATTGTCTGTGCAAAGAGGCAAAAAATAATAATAAAAAAACCCCAACAACAAATACAATTAAGAATTCACCCTGTTCTTAACATCTAGTTATTTTTTTGGCATAATTTAAACCAATTACTAGGATTCTTAATTAGGAAGTAGAAAGCTTGTGCCAATTCCATCATTTTCTTGTTAGTCTGTCTGTCAGTAAAGAAACCAACTACTATATCTGCCTATAAAACACTATTTTTACTGACAGGATCTAACCACATAGATCTAAAACTTTAGAATACTTCTCATGCATTGATGAACTTATTCATTACTGTTCCTTTTATTATACATTTTTTGCCTGTGAGCACCTTAGAGAACATATTTGATAAATTTTTCTTTAAAGAAAAATAACTGAACAACATTGTAATTTAGCTATGAGCTGACCGTAAAATAAATTAAAAATCAATTTAAGCTACCTTTCAGGCAAGTGTTGAACATACTTACAAAAGACAAAAATGTTTGTGATTATTTTTATTCTTAGGGAAAAAATCCCCTGCCATAAAGAATGAGAATTTTAGCTAAAACAAAATTTGAAAAATAAAGAAATTATTGGTTTCTACAGTACCTGGAGATGACATGTGAAGAGAGTGTAATCTCATTGAAAATCATGTGTTACTACTGTCTCTATGGCATCAGCCTTGGCTTTTGATACCAACTCTGATGATCTCTTAGTAAAATATTAGGTATATTTATGTGCTTGCAACAGAAATTCCTTAGTTCATACATTCAAGGGTTTGCCTTCTGTATTGGCTTTTTGTAAGTTCTTCATACAACATTAATTACTGAAACAATTCCTCTTCTAGTGATCTCAGATATGCATGACTGTAAAGTTTTTAAGCTGCCTGGATATTTACTCATAAAATTTGTGGACATGATAGCTTTGTATTTTGCATATGCAGCCAGAATATCTCTTCTGGGGAAACCATCCCAAGATCAGTATGGCAGAAAGTCTCATTTCCTCCTTATTTCTCCCTTATGCTTGCAGAATAGCAGAGCAACTTGCAAAGCAGAAATATGACAGATGTGAAGCACTGACAGATTTTTCAGGAATGTGTCTGGAATCAACTTTTTGATGTCTCATTACTATGGACTTATTTTTTTTTATTATTACGGGTTTATTTTCCTTTTATATGTGCTGTGCGGTTTCTGTATTTTTTTTCCCTGTTATGGTTTCTCTCCGTATCTTGTTGTCAGCCTTCTCATTCTGACATTTTTCAGTAGAAAGGAGAGCATGAAATGCAGTATCTCCCTCAAGGCCTTTAAAGTTAATCATTAGTAGAATAGCAGTAAGTTGTCATAATACATTTACATTTGAATCATTGTTTGCTGCTTCTGCTCTACTCTACCAGCAACTCACTCTCCATGACAAACTATCTTTTGAGAGCACACTGCTTCTACTGTAAAGCAGCACCCCATATGCCTCCAGACACCCCACTGTCCCAGTAGTCAGTCATTTTGCATGCTCGCCATGATCTTTCAAAGGTGATGGAGAGTAGAACAGTAACAATGCCAGTCAGCTCCCTCTGCACTCATGGATGCATTACATCAGGGCCATGGATTTGTGTGGGTTTGGTTTATCCAAGTAACCAAGTAACCCAATCCACACTGACCACTTGTCTTGATCTGAAGGTTGGGAAGGAGACACAGTACTTTTTTGAACATTTACGTGGGTGAAATTAAGACACAAATGAGGTCATATGCCACAACAAGAATATTTGTTAGAGAGAAAATGGAGCAAACAAAACAGAGAAAGAAAGAAAAAGGAGAAAAAGAGAGAGAATAGAAACAGAGAGAACAGGAGAGGTGGAAAAAGGTAATTACCACCCCAGGATTCTTTCCTGTCTTTGGCAGGGAGGAGGGGAGAGATGTCTGAGGAGGGTGTTGCTGATGGCATCATTTGTCCTGGATGGCATCACTCCAGCCTGTAGTGTTTCCACTGATATTTTTGTCTCTGCTTAAGCAGGCATAACTCAAGGATATTTTTACTGTTCATTTATTGCAACTCCACCTGGCTCATATCAACAATGCATAAGTGGATTTTCAGGGGGTCTTCTGTGTGTCTGCAGTAGTCTGTGCTGGCTGACCTCCACCCCTCTTTGCGATCCACTGTCCACCGCACCCTCTGGGCAGCTGCTGTCTCAGTGGGCAGACATGACACATCAGGTGGCTTGTTCAGGATGATCTTATCGTTGTTGAGAAACTGCTCCATTCTTAATGTAATCATCACATCCCCAGATGATTTACGAGTTCAAGAAAGAATTCTGTCACCCATGGAAAATCTTCCTCCCTTCTGATTTGCTCTCTTTCCTACAGTTTCTGAGATTCCTGAGGACTGAACTTAGCAGTAAAGACTGAGGCAAACAAGGCATTCAGTAATCCACCATCTCTGCATCTTCTGTCATGTCTCCCAACTAATTTAACAGCGGATGGAGAGAAATTTAAGTTGAATTCTGATGGAACACTTTTTTTTTTCTCCCTCCCATTGGGCAAGCACTGGAACAGGTCACCCAGAGAAGCTACTGAATCTCCATTACTGAAGATACACAGAACCTGGAGAGTGATGCAGTCTTGATGACTAGTGGGTGGCATAGGAGATTTCCAGAGGTCCTTTATAACCTCAGCAATAGTGATGAGATGGAATGACTTTAGCTAGCTTCCATGTGCCCTCTGAGTCACTCTCTCATTCATTCTTCTTAGCAGGACAGGGCAAGAAAACACAATTAGAACCTCATGGATGAGCATAAAGACAAGGAGAAAATTCAGTAATTGCTGTCATAAACAAAAAATCGCAACTTAGAAAATTAATTTTTTGAAAATTATATGGTGTAGGATATTGAGGAATAAGAACAATCTGAAAGCATCTTTGAGCCACTGTGTCCTCCTACCTCCTCCACCCCAAGTGGTGGAGGATGATGAGGAATGGGGATTGCAGTTAGTTTATAACATTTCATCTCTGCTGGTCTTTCCTCCTCACACTTTTTCCCTGCTCCAGAGTAGATTTCCACCTATAGGATACAGTCTTTCACAAGTCGCCCATCATAGATCCTTCTTACAGGCTCCAGTTCTTCAAAAATTGGGGTTCTTTAAATTAAAAGCTATTATTATATATTTTAGAAATATTTCATAAATACCCTTATCAGTAGGGAACAGGATCATAAATATTTTAAGCATTTAAGAGTAAACTTACTACAAAAGTTAATTTTAGACACCTAGCCTACATATACATTTACACCAACCTCTATAAAAACCTTTTGCTGTAAGAAGTTATTTGGAGCATTGGCTCTAAGGTCTGCTTCTAGAATTTAACGCAGTGTCATAAGGTAGAAGTATTTGGCAACATGCCATACACCTGGTGGGAAGAAGAAGAAATGTAGTACATATTAACAAGTGAGAATGAAAGAAGTTGGTTGAAGACATTGGATCTCATTAAGTGAATTGAAATATCTATCAAAGAGGTACAACCTCAAGGGAACAAGAGATACTGATAAGAATTTGCCTGGAACAGCTGTTGTCCACTTCTGCAGTTACTCTCTAGAATCCATTTATTTCTGTAAAATTTTAAAGCTTTCCCCTCTGCTATTGTTTTCTACTCCAGCAGATGCTGTCTTTTTGGAGACAGTTCCTACTAGAAATTTTATGCTTTCTTTTGGTCCTTGAATAGAAAGGTGGTTTCCAGTCAGAACAAAAAGAAAAATTATTTTGCAGATCAGAAACACTTTTTCCCCTAGTTCTGGTTTAGTATTTGCAAAGGTTTGTGGAGTTCTGTGGCAGCTCTTTCTGTTGCAAAAAGAGAGGTTAAGAAAATGGGTCCTTTTAAAAGCAAACAGTAAGTTCAGTCTCAGCAAAGGCATTTCCTTTGACATGAAAGGGATTCTTAGGAGTTTAACATACCCTGCATAAGAGTGTTGGTCAAGACTTCTCTTGTATTTATACTATCATGCAATCCTTCAGATGTGTTTGTGCATATATATATATACACACACACACTGTTTTAATGGGATTAAGACAGGATTTATGATACCTAACACAACTTTAGAAAGAGAAATTGGATCTTACCACTCACTAAAAATGTTACCTTGCTGTTCAGATGTAATCAGGATAAAAGAATATTGGAAGACACTGAGGTAAGATTAGAGGACAAAATTGTGCCATCGTATATGAGTATACATGTAGTGGGGTGAGAAAGTTCCCTCCCCACACACACAAAGAAAACCACAGCTATCTCAGTCGGAAAAGTAGATGAAAGCTATATTTACAGGCAGAAATGGAATGCAATGAATATGTACACAAATATACAATATTTACAATATATACAGAAATATACAGCAATGAACGTAATGCAGAAAAGCCTTTTCCTTCCAGCCAGACAGGGGGATTCCCTGAACCCCCCTCTCTCCCTCCGCACCTCCCCTTTTTTCCCAAAAAGGGTTAGAGAGAGAGAGAAAGGCAATTAAGGAAGAAAAATTCTGTTAGCTCAAAGCAAATGCAAGAATTAGTTTTCTTATCTGGTTAGCTTTGTTAATCAAGGTCACTCCTGCTTCAGTAAGAGAGAAGCCGTCCAGCCCACAGGACAGAGAAGCACAGACTGAACTAACAGAACCCAAACTTAAAATTGCATTCTACAATCTACCAATGAAATTAGTTTAGACTATCTTTTTTTTGTTTAAATATCAAAAACATTAAGCCAGAGTGTTCAGCAACTGTCTCTTTCTTAAAGGCATAGCCTAAACCGGTCACAATACAGTATACAGAAAGCCCTATCCCACAAAGGTAAAAAGATTCTAGGAAGAGAATTGGCAGGTCTCATTGGTAGGGCTTTAAACTAGTTTCAAAGAGGGAAGGGGCTGAAACCAGTCCCCTCAGGCAGGAGTCTGGGGGTGATAAGCTAGAGCCAGAGGTGAAACCAGCAGCCCAGCTGCAGTGCATGTGTACTAATGCATGAAGAATGGGCAACAAACAAGAGGGGCTGGAAGCCGTGTTACAGCAGGAAAGTTATGATGTAGTTGCCATCACAGAGATGGGGTGGGACGACTCACATGACTGGAGCGCTGTAATTGATGGCTACAGGCTCTTCAGGAGAGGCAGGCAAGGAAGAAGGGGTGGAGGGGTGGCCCTGCACATCAGGGAGGCACTAGATGCCATTGAGCTAGAGATCAGGGATGATCGGGTTGAGTGCTTGTGGGGGAGAATTAGAGGGAAGACTAGCAGGGCAGACATCCTGGTTGGAGTCTGTTATAGAGCACCCAACCAGGAGGAAGATGTTGATGAAGCATTTTATAGGCAGTTTAAGGCTGTCTGAAGATCGCCTGACCTCGTTCTCATGGGCAACTTCAGCCTGCCTGATATCTGCCGGGATCACAACATAGCAGAGAGGAGGCAGTCTAGGAGGTTCTTAGAGTGCATGGAGGACAGCTTCTTACCCCTAGTGCTGCGTGAGCCTTCCAGGGGTAAGGCTGTGCTTGATCTCCTCTTCACCAACAGGGAAGGGCTGGTGGGTGATGTGGTGGTCGGAGGGTGTTTAGGGGCCAGTGACCATGAGATAATTGAATCCTCAGTATTCAGTCAATCTAAGAGGGGTAGCAAGGAGACCTCCACTCTGGACTTCCGGAGGGCAGACTTCAGGCTACTGAAGGAACTAACTCAGAAGGTTCCTTGGGAAACAGCTCTTAAAAATAAAGGGGTCCAGGAGAGCTGGACCTACCTCAAGGAAGAGCTCTTGAAGGCGCAGGAACAGGCTGTGCAAATGTGCCGGAAGATGAGCCGCCGGGGCAGACGGTCATCCTGGATGGTCAATGAACTTCTAAAGGAACTAAGGGGAAAAAAAGAGGGTGTATCATCTTTGGAAGGAAGGGGAGGAAACCCATGGAATGTTTAAGGATGTTGCTAGGATATGTGGGAAGAAAATTAGGGAAGCAACAGCACATTTGGAGCTCAGACTGGCCTCTGCTGTGAAGGACAACAAAAAGTCCTTCTATAAATATATTAATAGCAAGAGGAAGGGCAAGGAAAACCTCCAGTCCTTGGTGGACACAGAGGGGAATATTGTAACGAAGGATGAGGGAAAGGCAGAGGTACTTAACACCTTCTTTGCCTCAACTTTGACTAGCAGGACAGAATGTCTTCCAGACAGCTGGCCTGCAGAGCTGGCAGATGGAGCCAGGGAGCAGCATAGTTCTTTTCTGTTCCAGGAGACAATTAGAGATCTCCTCAGCCACTTGGATCCCCACAAATCCACAGCACCAGATGGGATCCATCCTAGGGTGCTGAGAGAGCTGGCAGATGAGTTGTCCAAGCCGCTCTCCATCACTTTTCAACAGTCCTGGCTCACTGGAGAGGTCCCAGAAGACTGGAAGCTGGCCAGCGTGGTGCCCATCCACAAGAAGGGCCGGTTGGCCGAGCCAGGGAACTATAGGCCTGTCAGCCTGACCTCAGTGCCAGGCAAGATTACGGAACAGGTCATCTTGAGTGCAATCACACAGCACTTGCAGGATATCTAAGGGATCAGGCCCAGCCAGCATGGATTTAGGAAGGGCAGGTCCTGCCTGACCAACCTGATCTCCTTCTATGATCAGGTGTCCCGCCTGGTAGATGTGGGGAGGCCTGTGGATGTATTCTACCTGGACCTCTGCTGGGGGCAAGCTGGGGCAGGAGTTGATCTTCTGGAGGGTAGAGAGGCTTTGCAGAGGGACCTCGACAGGCTGGACAGATGGGCAGAATCCAAGGACATGAGAGTGAACACATCCAAGTGCCGGGTTCTGCACACTGGCCACAGCAACCCCATGCCGTGCTACAGGCTGGGGTCAGAGTGGCTGGAGAGCGGCCAGGCAGAGAGGGTGTGACCGGTTTAGGCTGTTCCTTTAAGAAAGAGACAGTTGCTGAACACTCTGGCTTAATGTTTTTGATATTTAAACAAAACCAAGATAGTCTAAACTAATTTCATTGGTGGATTGGTGGAGTGCAGCTTTGGGTTTGGGTTCTGTCAATTCAGTCTGTTCTCTCTGTTCCTGTGGGCTGGTCAGCTTCTCTCTCTCTGAAGCAACAGCTTTGCTGGACAGGAGTGACCTTGAATTAACAAAGCTAACCAGATAAAGAAAACTAATTCTTGCATTCGCTTTGAGCTAACAGAATTTTTCTCCTTAATTGCCTTTCTCTCTCTCTCTCTAACCTTTTTTGGGAAGAAAGGGGAGGTAGGGAGGGAGAGATGGGGTTTCAGGGAACCCCCCTGGCCGGCTGGAGGGAAAAGGCTTTTCTGCATTATGTTCATTGCTGTATATTTCTGTATATATTGTAAATATTTTATATTTGTGTACATATTCATTGCATTCCATTTCTGCCTGTAAATATAGCTTTCATCTGCTTTTCCGACTGAGTTAGCTGTGGTTTCTTTGTGTGTGTGTGGGGAACTTTCTCACCCCACCACAGAGGGACCTAGGTGTACTGGTCAATGGTAGGCTGAAACATGAGCCTGCAGTGTGCCCAGGCGGCAAGGAGGGCCAATGGCATCCTGACCTGCATCAGGAAAAGTGTGGCCAGTAGGAGCAGGGAGCTCATTCTGTCCCTGTACTCAGCATTGGTTAGGCCACAACTAGAGTACTGTGTCCAGTTATGGGCCCTTCAGTTTAGGAAGGATGTTGACTTGCTGGAATGTGTCCAGAGAAGGGCAATGAAGTTGGTGAGGAGTTTGGAACTCAAGCCCTATGAGGAGAGACTGAGAGAGCTGTGGTTGCTTTGCCTGGAGAAAAGGAGACTCAAGGGTGACCTTATTGCTCTCTACAACTACCTGAAGGGAGGTTGTAGACAGGCAGAGGTTGGTCTCTTCTTCCAGGCAACCAGCCCCAGAACAAGAGGACACAGTCTCAAGCTGCACCAGGGGAGGTTTAGGCTGGATGTTAGGAAGAAGTTCTACACAGAGAAAGTGATTGCTCATAGGAATGGTCTGCCTGGGGACTTGGTGGAGTCACCATCACTGGAGGTGTTGAGGAAGAGACTTGATAGGGTAATTGGTTGCATGGTTTAGTTGATTAGGTAGTATTGGATGATAGGTTGGACACAACGATCTTGAAGGTCTCTTCCAACCTGGTTTATTCTATTCTACAGGGGAGCTGGAAGATTGGATCCTGCTGCTAAAGGGAAGCTGAAATGACAGAGTGCCAGCTGTACAAATGCTGCAGTCTGCAGCCCAGCCCTACCTGCCTGGTCCTTGCTGACCCAGCCTGCTCATGAGTCACTGCTGCATTTCCCTCCATCAGTTTTGGGTCCAGGAACTGGCGCTCCAGTTGTGGGTATGATGAACCTTTCTTTTAATGCTTATCCAAGGAAATTTGCAAATAACAAATTATCTAGAAGAATTCATTTATACATCAGAATGTTAACAGCTTATTATGATTTATCATCTACATAAAAAGGTTTATGCTAAATAGAAGGCAGGCACATGATAATGAGTTCTCAGAATAAGTGGGCAAATTCCTGGAATAGGTGGGGTTTCCTTGCTCATGAGCACTCTGCATGGTAGGGGTCTTCCTGAGGGTCAACAGATGAAGTAAACGAGTCATCTTCAAAGTGCCCGTTGAATAACCCCACTTTTACACATGCCTGTTGTTCAGGTTTCCTATCCGAAGAAAAAAATTCCCAGTTCTGGATAGAACTGGGTGCTTATCTTAGTACAGCTTCTTCTTAGCCTTGGTGTATTTGATTAACCACATAAATAGACAGACAGTCTCTGTTTAAGTCTGTAAAAACATGCAGTTTTCCCCTTTATTCTTAAAACAAACTCTTGCAAGCTTTTGACCCTTAATCTTAGTGCACCCTGAGTTTTATACTTTTAACACAAATCTCTATTATATTCCTCACACTTATCCTAGATGCTTGAGATTTGATGACACTGAATTTCTAGTACTTCATGTTTGGCTAAGTGTAGACTACTAAAGACTGTTACTTTTATAAAATCTTCCTGCATTGGAGCTGTTTATGTATAAGTTAGAATTAAATCTAACCAGGGAGATCAAAGGTAACAGCAAAAAGTTTCTATAGGTATCTTAATGGCAAATGGAAGACTGAGGAAGGTGTGGGCCGCCTTGGAAACAGGACAACTGGTAACAAGAGATGTAGAGAAGGCTTAAGTTCTCAGCAGCTTCTTTACCTCAGTCTTCATTGGCAAGTGCTCCGGCCACACTCCCAAAATCACAGAAGATAATGTCAGGGGCTGGAAAAAGGAACTGCCCGTTGTAAGTGAAGTTCAGGTTCATGACCATCTGAAGAACTTGAGAGTGTACAAGTCCATAGGACTCAACAGGATATATCCACAGAATCTGAGGGAATTGGTGGACAAGGTCACTAAACTGCTCTCCATTATATTCTGAAAGTCATGGCAGTCCTGGGAAGTCCCCAAGAACTGAAAAAGGGAAAATATAACCCCCATTTTCAGAAAGAGAAAGGATGATTCAGGGAACTATTGGCCGATCAGTCTCACTTCTGTGCCTGGTAGGATCATGGAGCAGATCCTCCTGGAGGCCCTGCTGAGTAAGAAGAATAATGAAGAGGTGATTTGGTACAATCGACACAGCTTCACGAGGGGCAAATCCTGCCTGACAAACCTGGTGGCCTTCTGTAACAAGGTCACAACATCAACAGACAAGAGGAGAACACACAAAGTAATTTATCTGGACCCTGTTCTCCAAGCATGCAGTATGAGTTTGATGGATAGACCATTCAGTGGATAAAGAACTGGCTTGACGGTCACACCCAAAGAGTGGCTGTCAATGGGTCCATGTCCAAGTGGAGGCCAGTGACAAGAGGACTCCCTCAGGGATCAGTACTGGGACCAGATCCTCTCCTGTGAGGACAGGCTGAGAGAGTTGGGGTTGTTCAATTTGGAAAAGAGAAAGCTCCAAGGAGACCTTACTGTGGCTTTCCAGTATCTGAAGGGGGCAAACAAGAAAGCTGGTGAGTGATTTCTAGGGTGTTGGATAGTGATAGGACTAGAGGGAATGGATCCAACCTAGAGGAAAGTAGATTCAGATCAGACATTAGGAAGAAGTTCTTCACCATAAGGGTGGTGAGACACTGAAACAGGTTGTCCAAAGAAGTGATGGAAGCCCCATCCCTGGAAGTTTTAAAGGTCAGGCTGGCTGTGGCTCTGGGCAACCTGGTCCAGTGGAAAGTATCCCTGCCAATGACAAAGGAGTTGGTACTAGAGGACCCATGGGGTCCCTACCAACTTTGACAATTCCATGATTCTGTGATCATTTCAATAGTGTGTTTGGAATTCTGTGCTGGTCTGCATAGTGTTTTACCAATTATCTACATTCAAGACAAACCAGTCATTCCTAGCAACTGCTCCGGGCAATTTGGAGGAACAGAACATCATGACACAAGTAGTCCAGGAGGTTCCTGGAGTATATGAAGGATAGCCCCCTTCAAGTGACAGAGGAGACCATGAGGAGAGTGGTTTGGACTCATTGGATATATGAAGATCAAAGGCAGCCTTTGCTGCAGTGATCATGAGATGGTGGAGTTCAGGGAGGTGGGTAGAAAGCAGGCTTACAAACCTGAACCTCAGGAAAGGAGTCTGCCCTTGTCACATACTGTTCAGAAGAGCTCAATGAGTTAAGGCTCCAGAGAGAAGTGAGATACAGGAAAGATGGTTAATATTCAAGGAACACATACCCTAAGCTCAAGAGAGTTTTGTTTAATAGACAGAAAGTTAGGAGAAAATACCAGGAATTGGAATGGATGGACAAAAATCTCCTAGACAAACTTAAACATAAAGTAAGCATACAGGAATGGAAGCAAAGATGCATAATCTGTAAGGAATGCAGGAACATTGTTCAAGCAACCATGGATACAGTTAGAAAAGCTAAGGCCCAAAATCAATTGATTCTGACCAGTTATGTCAAAGAGAACAAGATAGGCTTCTACAAGTACACTGACAATGAAAGGAAGACTGGAGAAAATGAGTTCATTGCACAATAGTAAGTACAGGGCACCTGGTTACACAGGTCTCCTTTCCCAGGCAACCAGCACCAGAACAAGAGGACACAGTCTCAAGATGTGCCAGGGGGAAGTTTAGGCTTGAGGTGAGAAGACAGTTCTTCCCATAAAGAGTAATTGGCTATTGGAATGTGCTGCCCAGGGAGGTGGTGGAGTCACTGTCTCTGGAGGTGTTCAAAAGGGGATTGGATGTAGCACTTGGAGCCATGGTTTAGTTAGTCAGGAGGTGTTGGGTGATAGGTTGGACATGATGATCTCTGAGGTCTTTTCCAACCTTATTGATTCTGTGACATGGGGTGCTGATTTTTAGTTTTTTTTAAAATCAATCTTTACTAGCAAGAGTGTCCCAAGGACCAAGGGGAAAGCCTGGAGCAAGGAAGGTGTATGCTGGGAGGATGAGGATCAGGACAAGGATTACTAAGCAAGCTGGAAGAGTTTTGTGTGTTAATTACCTGAAGGGAGGATGTAAAGAAAGGATGTTTTCAGTAGTGCACAGTGACAAGAGCAGAGGCAATGGACACAAACGGAACCACAGGGGATTTTCGCTGTACATCATGAATCACTTTTTTCCTGGTGAGGGTGAAAAGGTCTCTGGACATGATCTGGAGTCTACTTGAGCAGTAGAATATTACTACATAACCTCCAGATATTTCTTTCAGTCTCAGCCATTCTGTGATTCTGTGATGATGCAGTGGTCATGGTGAATACTGGGAGATTTTGGCATGCTTTCTTGTCATCAACATTCACTGTATACATGTGGGACTTTCCTTCTAAAGCGTGTTTCCTGATGCATAATGGCTTTATTTTTGTTATCTGCTCTGTATAGATAGCTGCTATGCATGTCTCTGCATGTTTTCAGCTTATCATGTGTACCATGCCCAGTGATGGTAGGCTACCAGTGATGCTCATGAGCTTGGCAAAAAAATGACTGTTACTTTACTGAGATATCAAATGAAGAAATCTCTTTTTGAAATATATAAAGGACTATTCTCTAACTCCCCTTGGTGTTCAATGTTTCCCTCAGTTTACCTGGTTCCTGTAATTACTTCTCAGCCCTGAAATCTGTAGGCTGGCATCCTCTGTGACATGCAATTCTCTCTTGCCATGAACAGTTACAGTCTCAGGTTATTTCATGATGAAGTTGGTTTGAAAAGATATATTTTGCTGGAGAATAAAGGATTGCAATGAAATTTTCCACATACATGTTTCTTCAGGAACTGCAAGGGAACATGTTCATCCAAATGATGGTATTATATAACATTGCTTATCAATTCCTAAGGTCAAAGGCCACAAAGTCAGACAGCATTATGTTATCCTCAGCATATAGCCATACAATTACAGGACAAAGCAGGAAAGCTCAAATTATTTGTTTTTCAGAACTTGTTGCTTATTTTGAATGCTGGAATCGGGTTTCCTAATGTAGAATAGAATAGAATAGAATAGAATAGAATAGAATAGAATAGAATAGAATAGAATAGAAAAACACCATTTTGATCATCAAGTCCAACCTATCATCCAACACTATCTAATCAACTAAACCTTGGCACCAACTGCCACAACCAGTCCCTTCCTAAACACCTCCAGAGATGGTGACTCCAACATCTCCCTGGGCAGCCCATTCCAATGGCCAGTCACTCTTTCTGTGAAGAATTTCCAGTTTAAACCTCCCTTGGTGCAGCTTGAGACTGTATCCTCTTGTTCTGGTGCTGGATGCCTGGGTGAAGAGACCAAACCCCACCTGGCTACAACCTCCTTTCAGGTAGTTGCAGACAGCAAGAAGGTCTCCCCTGAGCCTCCTCGTCTCCAGGCTAATCAACCCCAACTGCCTCAGCCTCTCCTCATAGGGCTTGTGCTCCAAACTCCTCACCAGCTTTGTTGCCCTTCTCTGGACATGTTCCAGCAAATCAACATCTTTCCTAAACTGAGGGGCCCAGAACTTGACACAGGACTCAAGGTATGGCCTAATCAATGCTGAGTACAGGGGTAGGACCTCCCTACTCCTGTTGACCACACTATTCCTGATACAGGCCAGGATGCCATCGGCTTTCTTGGCCACCTAGGTACACTGCTAGTTCATGTTCAGCCTCCTGTCAACCAACAAGCCCAGGTCCCTCTCTGCCTAGCCACTCTCCAGCCACTCTGACCCCAGCCTGTAGTGCTGCACGGGATTATTGCGGCAAATGTATAGAACCCGGCACTTGGATGTATTAAATCTCATGCTGTTGGACTCTGCCCATCTGTCCAACCTGTCAAGGTCCCTCTGCAGAGCTCTCATACACTGGCTCATCCAGCTGGCACTTCTCGTGGATGGGCATCTTGTTGGCCAGCTTCCAGACATCTGAGACCTCTTCAGTGTGCCAGGGTGGTTGAAAAATGATGGAGAGCAGCTTGGTCAGCTCATCTGCCAGCTCTCTCAGCACTCTAGGATGGATCTCATCTGGTCCCTTGGATTTGTGGGGATCCAAGCAGCTAAGCAGGTCACTAACTACTTCCTCCTGGATCACAGGGGAACTATACTGCTTCCTGCCTCCATCTGCCAGCTCAGGAGGCCAGATGTCTGGAAGATGACCTGTGCTGCTATTGAAGATTGAGGCAAAGAAGGTGTTAAGTACCTCTGCCTTTTCCTTATCTTTTGTTAATATGTAGCTCACCCCTCCTCTTGCCATTGATATATTTATAGAAGGATTCTTTGTTGTCCTTCACAGCAGAGGCCAGTCTAAGCTCTAAATGGGCTTTTGCCTGTGACCGGTTGAGGCTGTGTCTTTAAGAAAGAGACAGTTGCTGAACACTCTGGCTGAATGTTTTTGATATTAGAACAAAAACAGGATAGTCTAAACTAATTTCATTGGTAGGTTGTAGAGTGCAATTTTTGAGTTTGGGTTCTGTTAGTTCAGTCTGTGTCTGGTCTGGGTTCAGGCTGGGTGCAGTCTGTGCTTCTCTGTCCCGTGGGCTGGACGGCTTCTCTTTCTGATGCAGGAACGGCCTTGAGTTAACAGCTAACCAGATAAGAACACTAATTCTTGCATGTGCTTTTTTTGAGCTAACAGAATTTTTCTTCCTTAATTGCCTTTCTCTCTCTCTCTAACCCTTTTTGGGAAAAAAGGGAGGTAGGGAGGGAGAGAGGGGGGTTCAGGGAACCCCCCTGGCCGGCTGGAGGGAAAAGGTTTTTCTGCATTGTGTTCATTGTTGTATTTTCCTGTATATATTGTAAACATTGTATATTTGTGTACATATTAATTGCATTCCATTTATGCCTGTAAATATAGCTTTCATCTGCTTTTCCGACTGAGCTAGCTGTGGTTTCTTTCCCTGTGTGTGGGGGAGGGAACTTTCTCACCCCACCACATTGCCTCTCCAATTTTTTTCCTGCATGACCTAGCAACATCCTTAAACATTCCATGGGTCACCTCACCTTTCTTCCCTTAATTCACCTAGAAGTTCATTGCCCAACCAGGCTGGCCATCTGCCCCGGCACTCATCTTCTGGCACATTGGCACAGCCTGTTCCTGTGCCTTCAAGAATTCTTTCCTGAAGTAGGTCCAGCCCTTCTGGACTCCTTTGTTTTTAAGGGCTGTTTCCCAAGGTACCTTCTAAGTTAGTTCCTTGAGTAACCTGAAGTCCACCCTCCAGAAGTCCAGAGTGGAGGTTTTGTTGCTTCCCCTCTTAGATTGACTGGAAATTGAAAACTCAATTATTTCATGGACCCCAGATAGCCTCCAACCACCACATCTCCCACCAGCCCTTCCCTATTTGTAAGAAGAAGAAAGTCGAGCAAAGCCTTACCCCTAGTAGGTTCACACAGCAGCTGGGATAAGAAGCCGTCCTCCATACACTCTAAAAACCTCCTAGACTGCCTCCTCTCTGCTGTGTTAAGCTTCCGGCAGATATCAGGCAGGTTAAAATTGCCCATAAGAATGAGGTCTGGTGATCTTGAGACAGCCTCTAGATGCCTATAGAATACTTCATCAACTTCTTCATTCTGGTTAGGTGGTCTATAACAGACTCCAACCAGGATGTCTGCCTTGTTGGTCATCTAATTTCCATCCACAGACACTCAACCCCATTATCCCTGGTCTCTAGTTCCACAGCATCTAGTGCCTCCCTGATGTACAGTGCCACTGCTCCACCTCTTCTCTCTCACCTGTCTCTCCTGAAGACCCTGTAGCCACCCATTGCAGTGCTCCAGTCATGTGATGGCACTTTTCTGTGATGCCAACTACATCATAACTTTCCTGCTGTAACAACACTTGCAGCTCTTCTTGTTTGTTACCCATGCTGTGTGCATTAGTGTACATGCACTTCAGCTGGGCTGCTGGTTTCACGCCTGACTCCAGCTTGCCACCCTGAGACTCCTGTCTGGAGGGACTGGTTTCAGCCCCTTCCCCCTTTGAAACTAGTTGAAAGCCCTGTCAATAACAGCTGCTGACTACCTTCCCAGAACCCTTTTCCCTTTAGGGGATAGGCCATTCTCATGCACTAAGATCTTTCTCCCCTTCTGAGATGGATGTACTCCATCTCTTGCTAGCTGACCTGGTGCCATAGAAAGATCCTCAAGATCAAAAAAAACCACCTTTTTTTTGGTGGCACCAGCCTCTGAACCACTTGTTAATTACAGCTGCTGACCTGTTCCTTTCAGTATTCCCTCCTGCAACTAAGGGTATTGATGAAAAAAATTACCTGTACCCCTGACCCCTCAACCAATTCTCCCAGAGCCTTGAAGTCCATTTTGATTGCCTTGGGTCCTCTGCTAGTAAGATCCCTAACTGCATAACTGTTAAGGGATAGTAATCAGAGGACTGCACCAGACTAGGCAGCCTTCTGGCAACATCCCTGACCTGGGCTCAGGGAGGCAGCAGACTTCCCTGTGGGAAGGATCTGGCTGGCATATGGGGCCCTCTGTTCCCCTCAGGAGGGAATCACCAATAACAATTACCCTCCTCTTTTTTTTGAGGCAACTAATCCAGATTTGGGGGGCAGGCTCTTTTGCCCTAGGCAACACCTCAGATGGTGTGTCTTCTGCTACCAGAATCACCTCAACTTCCAGTGCCCCATATTTGTTTTCCAAGTGCAGTGGGGAAGGTGAGGGGAGGCATGCGGGTTTTACTTTATGTCTCCTAAGAGGGACCTGTGTCCATTCCCCACTGCTTTTTGGTTCACCTACCTCTTCTAGGGGAGCCTGCAGAGCCTGGTTACTCAAGTTCTACTCCCTTTTGCATTCTCTTACAGTACTAAGTCTAGTAACTTCCTCCTTCAATTCAGCTGTTAGGCTAAGCAGATAGTTGATCTGCTCACATCTAATGCAGGTCTAGCAACATCCTCCTTCAGTTCAGCCACTAGGTTAAGCAGATAGTTGATGTGCTCACATCTAATGCAGGTGTTGTCTTCACTACCCTCCATTTCAAGTGCCAGGCTCCAGCACTCTCTGCAGCCAGTTGCCTGGACACCTACCTGCTTATGTTCGACCTGTCTGGTTTGACACTGAAGGAAGCTTTGCTGCGAGTTGCAACCATCCCTATCCCTGGCCACCAACCTACTGAAAAAAAAAAAAAAAAAAAGTGCCGTGGTGTGTGTGGCTGGCTGCAATTGAATGAGAAGATGGACTGTCTAGCAAAATGCTCAATCATGCCAGCCTTGGGCATGTTTTAAATTTGCCACAGCTGACATCACCATCTCGAGCAGGCACACGAGAAGATGACTATGCTGGGGCTTGCTTACTGAAATAAAATATTTCCTAGTCCAGCTCAGGGGAAAAAAAAAAAAAAAGCATTCCTCCAAGCTCTAACAAGTCAGAAGTACACCTCCATTGCAGCATATATGGTATGGCTGCACGTGGTGCAACATCACCCACAATAAAATTATTTGTATTTGTAATGAGAAGTTATAAACTAGAAATGTAAGAAGAGTGGTTGGTAGTTGAAGTGATATTAAAGCTAACCATATCCTGTTCCTCAATAGATCAATAGAACAGATGGTAATTTTGAGCATTTTGCATGCTGTGAGTGCCTGAAACCATAGCTTCCACCTTATGCTGGAAATCTATTTCTATCTCCCCTGCTATTTTACCTACTCTGAAAACTGCCATCTCAGTGTCCACGATCCACACCTTAGAAAACCTAAAAACTTGCTTATTGCAGAGTATTAGCTTATTGTATGCCTCTGTCACAGTCGTATATAACTTCACCAAAATCATCAGACATAAGGTAACTGCATTGTGTCAGGAGCAAAAACACTCCAGTCACATATTGATAGTATAAAGAATTATTTCAAAATATTTTTCAGAAATTAACTATTTGATTATTAAGGATTGCAAATCACTAATAATGAACTTTGAAATTAGTCAATTGTGATCACTAATAATTGCATTTACTACTGATTCAGTCACTGACTGTGACCGGTTGATGCTATGCCTTTAAGAAAGAGACAGTTGCTGAACACTCTGGCTGAATGTTTTTGATATTAGAACAAAAACAAGATAGTCTAAACTAATTTCATTGGTAGATTCATTGGGTTCTGTTGGTTCAGTCTGTGTCTGGTCTGGGTGCAGGCTGGGTGCAGTGTGTGCTTCTCTGTCCTGTGGGCTGGACGGTTTCTTTCTTTCTGAAGCAGGAACGGCCTTGAGTTAACAGCTAACCAGATAAGAACACTAATTCTTGCATGCGTTTTCTGAGCTAACAGAATTTTTCTTCCTTAATTGCCTTTCTCTCTCTCTCTAACTCTTTTTGGGAAAAAAGGGAGGTGGGGAGGGAGAGAGGGGGGTTCAGGGAACCCCCCTGGCCGGCTGGAGGGAAGAGGTTTTTCTGCATTGTGTTCATTGCTGTATTTTCCTGTATATATTGTAAATATTGTATATTTGTGTATATATTCATTGCATTCCATTTATGCCTGTAAATATAGCTTTCATCTGCTTTTCCAACTGAGCTAGCTGTGGTTTCTTTCCCTGTGTGTGGGGAGGGAACTTTCTCACCCCACCACAGATTTTTAATTGGCGGCCCAACGCGCGGCTTGTGGATAGTTGCTGTCCAGAAGCAGAGCAAAAGTTGCTTGATTTATTGCCTGCTCAGGTCGGAGTTGCAAGGATGAAAGTGTTTTGGCTTTTGGAGCTCTGTTTTTTTCAATTTTTGGGGTCCTTATCTATAAGCATGTCCTAGGATTGATTTTCGATCGCTTAAGCAGATACTTGATGTATAAATTGTATTTATGGTTTAAGTATAAGATTCAGCTTCTCTATGACCAGTGCCTGGGATTCTTTTGGCTTAATAGATACAGGAATGTGACCTCGACTACTCTGCCCATAGAGATAAAGGAGTTTAAGATCCCAGTAGGTGAAAGAGTAGTTTTAAGTGATGGCTGGGATCCGAAGGTGATTTATTTGATGTGTGCAATCCTGCTGTTGGTGATAAGCAATGCGTACTTGTTATATACGCTGTACCGGGAGCGGAAAGTATCTAAGACCTGTTTTGTAATTAGGCGTAGACCCAAGAGGAGGAAGAACAGCTCTAACTCGACCCCAGAAATATCTAGTGATGAGGAGAATGCAGGATCTGTATCAGTTAAAGATCAAGCTAAAAATTCCATCGGAAAGGCTGCTCTGAACGGTGCTGTTGGTGGTTCTGGCAATCAGCCAGCTGCTGCGGCAGCGGCAGCGCCTAACATGGCGGCTCCCACATCCTCGGCAGCCATTAGGGAGGCAAAGCCAGTTCCTCCTTCTTCTTCGGCAGGACCGGAAGTGTCCTCCACAGCAGCTGATCCGTCTCAGAACCTGTCAGCTTCTGTTAAGCCAGCTGTAAATTCAAACACAGCTCCAGTTAAGCAGGTAGCTGTTTTAAAGACGAGAGGTGGAAAGACCAAAGCTGATTCAGAAGCTGATGCTGGTGAGGGAACTTCTGCTTTAAGAGACCCTGCTGAGGAGGAGGAGAAGATTTGTCTTAAAGATATAGCTGAGTTATTGAGAACATCACTGGATGGAGATGCAGGGCAAATTGCTGATAGCAGGACAACAAGAGGTGGTACTCCTGACCTTAAGAGATTCTTAGGAGAGTGACAATGAGATTAATGGGGCAACAAGTTCAGGAAGAGGAGGAAGAGGAGGAGTCAGATGATATTCTGGACTGTTCTTCCCCAAGAGAAGAGATAAGGAATGTGCATAAAGATTACATCAGAGCAGATAAGGAGCCAATCCTAGCTTGGCTTGGTAGATGCTACGATACAGGTGCTCCAGCTCTAATGGTGGAGACAAGTCAGCAGCTCAACTAGGAACTCTCTCAAAGGATAATGGAATAGATAGACATCTAGGCAGGACTCTCGGTAAGGTGACTCTGTGGATACGCCTTTTAATGGCAACCCTCATGAGATATCCTTCCCGAGATGATCTCCCATGGAATCCTAAGCCCTGGACTACCATAGAGGAAGGAATTAAGCGTCTGAGAGAATTTGCTGTTAGAGAGGTACTCTATGGTGGCCATGAGACTCTGAATCCTGATGAAATTCCTGTAGGAACTGGTCTTGCTAAAAAGCTCATCAAACTTGTTCCTCCTAATTATGAAATATTCTGGCAAGCAGAATTGTGGCAAGAAATTATGGTGGAGCTTCTCCTACGGTTGGCCAATTGACTGATCAAATGAGACAATTGGAGGATAGCATGACACGTGTTTCTTTGGTTTCAGCCATTGAAACTCTGTCTGGTGAGATAAAGAATTGCATGAAAGAGCTGAAGGATGAATTTAAAAATTCCATATCCCAGTTGACACAAACAGATAATTCCAATTCTTCCTCCAGATGGATGCAGGTTTCCTCTGTGAGGAATAGGCATCCTCCAAGGATGTCATTCCAAAACAGGGCATTCCAAAACAGATCCAACCAAAACAGACCACCAAGGCAATCACGTGGGAGTATTTGGATAACTCTGCGTGATCAGTTTGGTGAGAACATGAACAGATGGGATGGTCAACCAACTGCTAATCTTTTCAGGAGACTGAGGGAACTGCAAAGTGGCAGAACCCGAGGTAGCAATACCAGAAGGGTAGCTGTTACTTCCGCAGTTCCCCAGGACAACTCTAGTAGCTCCAACAGTGGCTCCAGTTCTAATACTGCACACTGTGCTCATTGCACATGTGGGCATGCTCCCCACAACTAGGGGTGCCCTGCCTCCCGCCAGGGGGAGGAGAGGGGTAACAGAGATAATAGAATCTATTGGGATGTGTACATCCAGTGGCCTGGCACTTCACAATGTCAGAAGTACAGGGCCTTGGTTGACACAGGGGCTCAGTACACCATAATGCCATCAAATTATCAGGGATCAGAGGCTATAACTATTCTGCGAGTCACTGGTGGATCTCAAGAGTTAACTAAGGTGGAGGTTGATATAAGTTTAACTGGTAAACAGTGGAGGAAGCACACAGTTGTGACCGGACCTGACGCACCTTGTATTCTGGGAATTGATTTTCTGAGAGAAGGGCATTTCAAAGACCCTAAAGGTAACAAATGGGCTTTTGGAGTAGCATCTGTAGAAGTTGATGGACAAAAGCTGAAGCTGTCTGTTAGACCTGATCTTTCTGATGAATCTGCAATTGTGGGACAACATAAGATTGAGGACATTAAATTGCCGGTTGCTTCTCAGACTGTGCATCACAGACAATACAGAACCAACCGTGACTCTTTGTTGCCCATTCAGAATCTGATTCGTCAGTTGGAGAGTCAGAAAGTCATCAGCAAAACTCATTCACCTTTCAACAGTCCAGTGTGGCCTGTGCGAAAGCAGAATGGAGACTGGCGTCTGACAGTCGACTACCGAGCTCTGAATGAAGTAACTCCACCTATGAGTGCAGCAGTACCAGACGTGATGGAACTCCAGTATGAGCTGGAATCCAAAGAGGCCAAATGGTATGCTACCATAGACATTGCTAATGCCTTCTTCTTTATTCCCATAGCAGAGGAATGTAGGCCTCAGTTTGCTTTCACCTGGAGAGGAATCCAGCACACTTTCAACAGATTGCCAAAGGGCTGGATCCACAGCTCCAGCATCTGTCATGCAGTGATTCACAATGCTCTGGAGAAAGGTGGTGCTCCAGAACACCTCCAGTTCATCGACGATATCATCGTCTGGGGTAAAACTGCTGAGGAAGTCTTCGAGAAAGGTAACAAAGTCATTGACATTCTCCTGAATGCAGGTTTCACCATCAAGCGAGACAAGGTGAAAGGACCTACCAGAGAGATCCAGTTTCTGGGAGTGCAGTGGCAGGATGGACGCCGACACATTCCAGTGGATGTGGTAAATAGAGTCTCTACCATGGCCAATCCCATGAACAAGCAAGAAACTCTACGTTTCTTGGGGATAGTGGGATTTTGGAGACTGCACATTCCTGGATACAGTCAGATTGTGAAACCTCTGTATGATGTGACTTGAAAGAGAAACAGTTTCCACTGGGGACCTGAACAACAAGCAGCTTTTGACCAGATAAAGCAAGAGGTGGTTCAAGCAATGGGTCTGGGACCTGTCCGAGATGCTCCAGACATTAAGAACATTTTGTACACGGCTGCAAGTGACAATGGTCCAACCTGGTGCTTGTGGCAGAGAGGTCCAGGTGAGACACGTGGACGACCTCTTGGTTTTTGGAGTCGAGGTTACAGAGGTTCAGAGGCTAATTATACTCCAACAGAGAAAGAGATTCTAGCTGCCTATGAAGGAGTGAAAGCAGCTTCTGAAGTGATTGGAACTGAATCACAACTTCTCTTAGCTCCCAGATTACCAGTTTTGAATTGGATGTTCAAAGGCAAAGGTTCCACACCACATCATGCAACAGACTCCACCTGGTCTAAGTGGATGGCTCTGATAACACAGAGAGCTCGAATGGGAAATTTGAAAGACCTGGTCTGGTGGAGGTGATCTCAAGTTGGCCTGAAGGTACCAACTGCACTAAACCTCCAGAGGAGAGAGTAACTCGTGCTGAGGAAGCTCCTCCTTACAATGACCTTACTGATGATGAAAAGAAATATGCTTTGTTCACGGACGATTCCTGTCGTCTGGTCGGGAACAAGCGAAGGTGGAAGTCTGCAGTGTGGAGTCCAACACGCCGAGTTGCAGAAGCAAAGGATGGAGAAGGAGAATCCAGTCAGTTCGCAGAGGTAAAAGCTGTCCAGCTAGCTCTCGACGTAGCTGAACGTGAGAGGTGGCCAAAGCTTTATCTCTACACCGACCCATGGATGGTAGCCAATGCTCTGTGGGGTTGGCTAAAGAACTGGAAGAAGAGTGGTTGGCAGAGAAAAGGAAAGCCTATATGGGCAGCTGACCTGTGGCAGGGCATTGCTGATCGAATCGAGAGAATTCCAGTGAAGGTGAGACACATTGATGCTCACATTCCTAAGAGCAAAGCTACTGAGGAACAGCAACACAACCATCAGGCAGATCTAGCTGCAAGAGTTTCTCAAGTAGACATGGACTCTGATCTTGATCTCGACTGGAAACACCGAGGTGAGATATTCGTAGCTCGGTGGGCTCACGATTCGTCAGGACATCAAGGCAGAGATGCAACCTACCAGTGGGCACGTGACAGATCCATAGACATTTCCATGGATGCTATCACACAAGTCATCCATGACTGTGACATTTGTGCTGCTATTAAGCAGGCAAAGAGACTTAAGCCCTTATGGTATGGTGACAGATGGTCCAAGTACAAGTATGGTGAAGCCTGGCAGATTGACTACATCACTCTACCACGTTCTCGTTCTGGTAAGCAGTATGTGCTTACTATGGTAGAGGCAAACACTGGATGGTTGGAAACTTATCCAGTTCCACATGCAACTGCGCGCAACACCATTCTTGGTCTGGAGAGACAAATCCTGTGGAGACATGGAACTCCAGAGAGGATCGAGTCAGACAACGGAACTCATTTCAAAAACAACCTTGTAAAGAGCTGGGCCAAAGAGCACGGCATTGAGTGAATATTCCACATTCCCTACTATGCACCAGCTGCAGGGAAGATTGAACGCTACAACAGTTTGCTGAAAACCACTCTTAAAGCCATGGGGGGTGGATCTTTGAAAAACTGGGAAAAACATTTAGCACAAGCAACCTGGCTGGTAAATAGTAGAGGTTCAGTGAACCGAGCTGGACCGGCACGCTCAGATCTGCTACAGAAAGTAGAAGGTGATAGAGTTCCTGTTGTTAGAGAAAAGAATCTGTTAGGTAAAACTGTTTGGGTGTTTTCTCCCTCAGGAGAGGCTAAACCTGTCTGAGGGGTGGTTTCAGCTGAAGGTCCGGGTCACACTTATTGGGTAATGCAAGAGAATGGTGAAATTCAGTGTATTCCACAAAGAAATCTAACTTTAGCTGAAAGAGTATAATTTCAGAGTGTTGTACAGCTACATCGCGCCCAAAGGAAGAATCCATGAGGAATCCACGGTGCACGAACCCTGAGAGCCCTGAGTCAACTGAGAGTCCCTGCTTCCCTGTTTCCCTGTTTCCCTGTTTCCTTATTTTCCTTTTCTTCGCTTCGTCTGCGAAGAGACAAACTGTTTTCCATTTTTCTTGTTTCTTGGACTTCTGAATCATCTACACCTGAGGATAGCCGGAATGGACTATCAACTTTACTTACAAATTGTAGATATTGTTTTAGGTTGGATGGACAGTATGAACAGCCAATGAAATTGTTTAGAAGAGGTGGCTTGTGACCGGTTTAGGCTATGCCTTTACGAAAGAGACAGTTGCTGAACACTTCGGCTGAATGTTTTTGATATTTGAACAAAAACAAGATAGTCTAAACTAATTTCATTGGTAGATTCATTGGGTTCTGTTGGTTCAGTCTGTGTCTGGTCTGGGTGCAGGCTGGGTGCAGTGTGTGCTTCTCTGTCCTGTGGGCTGGACGGTTCTTTCTTTCTGAAGCAGGAACGGCCTTGAGTTAACAGCTAACCAGATAAGAACACTAATTCTTGCATGCGTTTTCTGAGCTAACAGAATTTTTCTTCCTTAATTGCCTTTCTCTCTCTCTCTAACTCTTTTTGGGAAAAAAGGGAGGTGGGGAGGGAGAGAGGGGGGTTCAGGGAACCCCCCTGGCCGGCTGGAGGGAAGAGGTTTTTCTGCATTGTGTTCATTGCTGTATTTTCCTGTATATATTGTAAATATTGTATATTTGTGTATATATTCATTGCATTCCATTTATGCCTGTAATATAGCTTTCATCTGCTTTTCCGACTGAGCTAGCTGTGGTTTCTTTCCCTGTGTGTGGGGAGGGAACTTTCTCACCCCACCACACTGACAAATGTCGGTTTGGTGCCTTCACTTCCTGTTGAGCAAACTGAAAGTGCTGGACAAAGCTGAATTTCCATGTGGAGAAAATAAGCAATCTCAAAAAATCAGAAATACTTCTTAAAAGATAATATTTCACATATTTTTCATTCAATCTTTAAGATGCTAAATCAAAGATATCTTTGAAAATCATCAAGTATTTTTGTAATTGGCATATTCATAAAAATGAATCATAACATTCTTCTGTGGGTCTTCAGAGTTCATAGGGACATTTCCATACATTTGGCTAAGTTTTAGGACATTTCTCTGTGCTAAAAGTTTTTCAAAGTGTATAGTGAGACCTATTCTTTGCTGAGATCCATCTGAGGATCAAAAACAAAAGAAAAAAGACTTAACAAATTGTGAATGTCCATGATATTTTGTGCAATTTGTTCCTAGAAAAAATAGTAACTTAGTGTGACTGAAAAGAAAATTGTATGTTTTTCAGAAAGCTGACTGATGTCACTAGACTGATACATTTTTGGCATTGACAGAGGTGCTAACATTCAATATCCATTCAACATTCATTTCTGAACTTTTCAAAGGCAGAGATGAACAAATTTTCTTTGATATTAGGGTTGTTTTTATTTTTGGGGAGGTCCAGATAGTAAACTTTGAATCAATTGGCGAAATCCCAATCTTACCCTTGTCAAATCTAAGGTGAAATTTAATACAAAACAAAAAGTGGATGAGTATAATACAGTACAATACAATAAACCAGGTTGGAAGAGACCTTCAAGATCATCGCATCCAACCTATCAACCAATCCAGCCCACCTAAACAACTAGACCATGGCACCAAGCACCCCAACAAGTCTCCTCCTGAACACCTCCACTGATGGTGACTCCACCACCTCCCCAGGCAGACCATTCCAATGGGCAATCACTCTCTCTGTATAGAACTTCTTCCTAACATCCATTCTAAACCTCCCCTGGTGCAGCTTGAGACTGTGTCCTCTTGTTCTGGTGCTGGCTGCCTGGGAGAAGAGACCAACCTCTGCCTGTCTACAACCTCCCTTCAGGTAGTTGTAGACAGCAATAAGGAATGACAATATTTTAAAAACACACTCACCTTAAACTGCATTTTATAAAGGCTCCACTTTCTTTTTCTGAATTGAAATAATTTGAATTTCATTGTGTGGACAGTCTGTGTTAGTCATTGTTTGCTCTTTTGGAATTTTTTTTCCTAATACATTAGTTTCTATGAATAAAAAAAAATTCAAATGGAAAATAGTAAATTGAAGTCCATTTCCTTTAAAATATATTAATTTATCACACCTGAAGTTAATGATTAAACAATGAGAGAAAAGAAGGAAAATATTTCCAGATTTAATTTTGTCTTTTTTTTTCTTCCCTACAAATGCATTAGACAAATATTGGGGGGAGGGGGGGGGAAATAAATAATAATTCTCATCTCAGCCACAAATGTAGTTGATTTCTATTTTTTTAAAGGACTTCCAAAGTAACAACTCCACCAACCTTAGGATATTTAAAGCTTTGTTTGGATTAACTGTCGCAGTTCGGATAGAATAACAGTCATAGAATAGTTTGTGTTGGAAGAGATCATTTTATTCCAATCCCCTGTCATGGGCTGGGACAACTTTTCCTAGATCTAGTTGCTCTAAACCCCATTCTAAGTCTCTATAAAAAAGTAAATCTGCAGTGATAGACCTCTTCTCAGAAACAGCATCCATTGTAATATTAATGTATAACACTTATGTTTGTCATGTTGTTGTCATAGCATCTTTATGCTGAAAGTATTTTATTCAAGTGTTTTTGAATCAGTCTTGTCTTTTTACATACCCAGTACGTTTACCATAATTACACAAGAAATTCAGAGATAAGGACTGGAAGCAAAAGATACAATATATAACTGCTGTCACTAGACCTTGATAAATACATTTTTGGCACTGATGTAGGTACTAACATACTACATAAATTTAATGTTAATTTCTGAAGCTTTCAAAAGCAGAGATGAATACATTTTCTTTGATATTAGGTGGGGATTTCTTTGTGTCTAGATAGTAAACCTTAAATCAACTGGAAGCAAAAGATATCACAGATCAGTGTATTAGAGGTTGGAAGAGACCTCAAGAGATCATCAGGTCCAACCCCTCTGTCAAAGCAAGATCACTTAGGGTAGTCCACATGGGAATGCATCCAGATGGGTATTTAATAGTTTTATCTGCAATATTATTCAGTGCTATGCTGATTTCGGCTGGGATAGAGTTAATTTTCCTTATAATAGCTTATATGGGGCTATGTTTTGGATTTGTTTCTGAAAACAGTGTTGTTTAAACAGAGATATTGTCTTTGTTGCTGAGCAATGTTTACACAGAGTGAAGGCTTTTTTTGCTTCTCGAAGTACCCCACCAACAAGTTGGTTAGGAAGACACAGGAAATTTGGATGGAACACAAGTGGAACAGCTGATACCAAATTACCAAAATGATATTACATACCATCTGATGTCATGCTCAGCGTATAAAGCTGGGCAGAGTTCCTAGTTAAGGCATTTGTCTTCCCAACCAACAATCATATGTGGTGGAGCCCTGTTTTCCAGAAGATGGCTGAACACCTGCTGTTAGGAAGTAGTGAATGAATTTGCTTGTACATTTGTGGCTTTTGGTTTTACCTAATAAATGGTGTTTATCTCAGTCCTGGAGTTTCTTCAGTTTTGGTCTTCCAGTTCTCTCCCTTATCACACTGTGAGGTGTGGAGTGGAGAAGCTGCTGTCTGGCACTTATCTTACACAGATTCAAACTGCACCAGGGGAAGTTTAGGCTCGAGATGAGGAGAAAGATCTTCACAGAAAGAATGATTTGCCATTGGAATGTGCTGCCCAGGGAGGTGGTGGAGTCACCATCCCTGGAAGTGTTCAAGAGGGGATTGGATGTGGCTCTTAGTGCCATGGTTTAGCAGCCATGAGATCTGGGTGACCCGTTGCACTTGATGACCTTTGAGGTCTTTTCCAACCTTATTGATTTATGAATCTATGATTCTGTGATTATCTTCTGGTTGGGATTAAACGATTATGGTTTAGCACCTGAATTTGGGCTCAAAACAATGATCCTGATATTAAGAGTTTTACTAAATCAGCCCTTGTCCTGAAGGGACAAAAAGCCACAAAAATGCCTTGAATCAGACCATGGAACAGGCGCCAGCAGGTCTGGTTTTCAGGAAAAATGCCCATGTTGCCCAGGTGTGACAGTTTAGGCTGTGCCTTTAAGAAAGGATAGCTGCAGAATTCTCCAGCTGAATGTTTGGGTGTAAAAAGGACAACGAAAGGAAGATAATTCTAAACTAATTTCGTTGGTAGATGTGTGGGTTATAGTTTTACAATCTTACATTCTGTTCTCACTCTGTCTTCTGTCTTTTGGCTGGAATGCATGTTGCCCTTGGACAAAGAGGGAGGCCTCTTATCTAGCTAACTTTCAGATAAGAAAACTAACTTCTTAACAACTGTTTTGAGTTAACTCCTAGCATTCTTTTTCTACTCTTTTCTTCTAATTAACTAGAAGGAAAGGGGAGGGAGAGAGAGGTTGGGGGGAACTCAAGGTGGGATCCTCCTCCTGAGGAGGATTTCCGTGTTGTTTTCTTTTTGTAAATTCTTGTATAAAATTGTAAATACTGTGTATTTTGTATATATTCATTGCCTTCCATTATTGCTTGTGAAATACAGCTTCATTTGCGTCTCCAGCTGAGTTCAGCTCAGCTTTTTGCTGGTGCGGTTGGGCTAAACCATCATGCTACAACGCCAGACTTGTCTGAATATGCCCTGCAGTCCAAGTGGACCAGTTTGGCCTTCAGCCACGTTTGGAGAAAACTCATTCTATAGGTTAAAGTGTCAAGTTTTTATATCTTAATCTTTGTTATCACTGCCCATTATTGTATTGGGAAATCTACAAATAACAGCCCAAAGAGCCAGCACTTTGCCTTGCAATTGTCCAAGCTCTGGGAGAAGTCACAAGCTTATTTAGAATCTGAGATGTGTTCCAGTTTACCCAGACAAGACTGCAAGACCCCTTGCTGTATAGCATTGTAAAGCCCCAGAGCAGAGTGGACACGTCTTGCCGGGTTGAGAGACAAAACCCAGGAGGAGCTGAGTCCCCGGGACTGTATATTGGGAGAAGCAATGAGCACCACTGCAAAGAATTGCAGCAGAAGAACCTCTCCAAATAGGCAAAGCACAAAGACAACAAGCCCTGCAAGCATCAGTAGCTACTGCTTTTCTACAAGGCTTTCAGCTCCAAAGCCTTCAGAGATAAATCCTGAATGTGCCACAGTGACAAGCTGCAGATGCCAACAGAAAGTGAAATAGTGTTCCTGCAGCTTTCACGTGGTCAACATCATTTTGGTTTAGTTTAAATCCCCATATGTGCTGAGTGGTACTACGATCAATGAGTAATTACAAAATCTGATTTTTATAAGCATCTATTAAAGGTCTGCTGCCCTAGACAATTCTGGATTTCCTCCCCACCCCTTGTGGGCAATCTCCAGCTCTGTTGCTGATGTTCCTTTTTTTCTCTTTATAGTTTAAATTGATGTTTGTTGTTTCTGGATTTTTGCTCACATTGTTTAAATTGTTACATGTTTCTGCTGGTGAGGTACCTGTTCCACAACTGAATATTGTGAACCAGTAAATAGGTTTTATTAATATTTCCATGGGATTTTTTAAAATAAAGTTATTAATGTTTTTATTAATTGTTCCACCTATTGAATATTAATAACCTCCTTACAATCAGAACAGCCCTGTAGCTAGTTTTACTTGTTTTGTTTTGTTTTTAACCTGAGTCTCATCCTAAAAATGACTCTGTGTTTTTGCCTTAATAGTCACAGTCATGCACAGAAGGAAATCATTGCCAGAAATTCTTCTACTCCTTCCCACTGACAGGCATTCAGCCATCTCCATCACATCTTAACAGTTACCTGGGAAAACAAATGCCATCACTTTAAATATCCTTCCATTCTTTCTTTTTCTCCTAGCTCTACATACTGAGCAAAACATAAAATTATCGTCATAAACCAGTTTGTATTGAAGTGACCTCTAAAGGTCATCTAGTCCTGCCCTCCTGCAGTAAGCAAGAAAATTCCCAACTAGATTAGGCTGCTCAGAGCCCCATCAAGCCTGACCCTGAACATCATACGGTATGGAATATAGCTTTATTCAGTTGGAAGCAATTATTCCAATTGTGTCCCCTCCCAGCCTCTTGTGCACTCTAAACTGACATTCTGACAGGGCAGTGTGAGAAACAGAAAAGATGTGGTGCAGTGTAAGTAGTGCTCAGCAGTAACAAAAACATCCCAGTGCTATCAACAGTGTTTTCAGCATAAATCCAAAACATAGCCCCATACCAGTGACTAGGAGGACAATTAACACTATCCCAGCCAAAAACAGCACAACAGCTTATTCTTGTATAGAAATAAATAGCAGTAGTAGGATATTATTCAATACCTGTTCACTACTGCAAGTATCCAGATTTTCACTGATGCATCATACTGTTATAGGTAGAATCTAGCAACTGTCACTTTTAATAGTAGACTTCTACGAAAGAATGAAAATTCTGCAATTTATTACATTAGGCATAATGCTGAAGCTACATGTGAGAGCTGGGTGATCAAGCAAATGTGAGCTAGCATAGCTAGCATATCAGCATCAGGAATAATTGGCTAATTAAACTGAATTATAGCTACAGGTTTTTTAAGGAGGGATGCTGTGAAATAGAAGCTGAACTGTGAACTTTTTTTAGACATGGACATGAACAGCAGCATTTTGTGTAATTACAGGATCACTTAATAACAGCTTTAAACATAAACAAGTAATTTATGATCAGTGGCCACACTAACAGAGACAGGGCCTTGTCATAGGGCAGATAAGATGCAATTTCATCCCTGAAGTGATTTATAAAAGTATACTTAGAGTCAAAGATGGTTAAAACATGTACAAGTCTGCAGTTTTCTGGAAGACAGAGTTGCTTTTTTAATGGTGGATACCTTATCAAGTAGCCAGTAAAGGTTTATACCCTCTCTACAGCATGAAACTGTTGACTATATGTTCTCCTTTACTATGCAGAAAAATAAGTGAATATCAGAACACTAACAAAAGGAGGATGACAATAAGATTTGAAAGATCAATTTTAAAGACCTGAGTTGGAAATTACTAGCAGTTGAAGGAGATTTTCAAGTCCCCTTAGAAATTATAATAAAAGTAAGTCCATTATTTAAAACTATCATAAACGCATAATTGGGAATATAAGAGCAAAGTACTTTTTCTTAAATTTCTGAGTACTGTTATGATCAAATTGCATTCATTTCCTTTGCTTCCTTGTTTAAAATGCAGAATATAAAGTTAAGCCCTGGTTCTGCATGGAAATACTGCTTTTACTACAAGGTGCTGCAGAAAGAAGTGGAGAAAGTGTAAGCAGTGTAGCAAATCTATTTCCTTGCATGGGAAAGTAGAAAAAACCCAACACTTAAACAAATTATACATTTAATTAAAATAATAATTCTCTCTATGTTCATATAAGTTTGGATGCAACCTGACTAGTGAAATGCATTTGCAAATGCACCTGGTACAGCAAAGCGCTCTTTTCTGTTAAGTGTGGAGAAGACAGGGAAAATTAGGATTCCTAGTTGTGGCATTCTTTCCATGCAGTTCTTTGGCACAAAAAATCTGACCGAAAATGGAGGACTGTGTCAAATAGTACTGAACCCTCACTAATGCCTGAACCATAGCTTAATGGTAAGCAAATATTGGAAAACTTGTTAGGATAAACAGAGATTTTTAACCTAAATACATGTTCAAGTGATGTTGAGAATTATTCAGGTATTTCACAATTTATTTTTATCAGGGTTTTAGTCATTCAAACTTTCTAAAGGTGGTTTTAAAAAAAAATTTCTACCCATATTTATAATACGTAAATAAATATCTCATGATTCATGGCTCTTATATATTATCACAGAATCACAGAAACATCCAGGTTGGAAAAGACCCTCAGGATCACCAAGTCCTCTCATACAAAGCAAAATATGTCCTTTGGCTAATAGCAATAGCTCTGTGGTTCCCTATAGTTTTTAAAATTAAATTACCTTTGGAAAATTGATTTAACCCATAAGAATAAATTATTTTCATATTCCGACTCGAAAGATTGTGTTAATCTAGAAGAAATAGTTACATAAATGCTCAGATATCTCAACACTTTTTTATACAAATACAAATATTGGTAAGTTTTTTTATTCAAAGTATACAGTGCCTCCCGTAATTGAGTTACTTTGTATAAAATCTTCCTAATAAAAATTTAAAGAAAATAAACACAATTGATAAAAGAAATTAAACCTAATGTCTGGTTTTTGTTTTGTTTTGTTTTTAATGAGATAAGTGAAAAATCACATTAAACACAGCTTTCGGGTGATGCAGACCTGATATATCAACTTATCCTACTAACACTGCTTTAAACAGAATTCTCGTGAATGTTTGTTTTCTAAAGAAGAAGTAGTCTTCTTAGACTTGATTTTCCTGTGGATTTAGCATCCAACAGCCTCAGTAAGTGTTCAGACTCATAGGTGTAAATTGTTCTCAGTGGGAGCTCCTAGGTGTTTGTCTTTCTTGATAATTTTAGCTTTTGTAGAGGATTTGAATACATGGAGACTTGACAGTAAGAGTTCTTCCTACATATTTTTGCTTTTACAAGATTATTCCTCCAGCAAAACAAGTGTATGCATAAACAAGATCAGCAAGTACCAGGGAGGTGTTATTTGAAGGAACTTTTCAGTCTCCAGGGGATCCTAAATGAGACTCGCGCCTCCATTCCATTTACTGATTTGAATGTGGCTTTAGAGCAGTTTTCTTTACCCACCATTCCTTTTGATTCAATAGTTCTTCTCACCTGTTGACATATATAAGTCTTTCCCAGGTAGAAAGGTTTACACTAACTTCAGTTCATTACTTATCTGACAATCCAAAAGCTCAGTAAGAGGCAGCACAGTGGCCTGTTGAAAAATAATGTAGCAAAAAAACCAGGTACTTAAGCTAACTGCATTTGGGAATGAAAAGTGTCAGAGTATGCCATAAAATACCCACTTCATGATATACTACTTCAGTATGCTCTCTACAACTACCTGTAGGGAGGTTATATCCAGTCAGAGGTTGGTCTCTTCTCCCAGGCAGCCAGCACCAGAACAAGAAGACACAGTCTCAGGCTGCGCCAGGAGAGGTTTAGGCTGGAGGTTAGGAGGAAGTTCTATACAGAGAAAGTGATTGCCCATTGGAATGGGCTGCTAAGGAGGTGGTAGAGTCACCATCACTGGAGGTGTTCACGAGGAGTCTTGATAGGGTGCTTGGTTGCATGGTTTAGTTGATTAGGTGGGGTTGGATGATAGGTTGTACACAATGATCTTGAAGGTCTCTTCCAACCTGGTCTCGTCTCGTCTCGTCTCGTCTCGTCTCGTCTCGTCTCGTCTCTTCTCTTCTCTTCTCTTCTCTTCTCTTCTCTTCTCTTCTCTTCTCTTCTCTTCTCTTCTCTTCTCTTCTCTTCTCGTACATTACATTACATTACATTACATTACATTACATTACATTGCATTACATTCTACTCTATTGTGTCACACCTTTAGTTTTTGTGGTTTCGTATGCATAATATATTTCATTTGTAGAAATGTAACCAGTGCTACTTCATTCTCACTTATAGCCCATCCTATACAAGGAGCACAATATGCATTCTTACAATATAGTGCTGTGTGATTGCACTCAAGATGACCTGCTCCATAATCTTGCCTGGCACTGAGGTCAGGCTGACAGGCCTATAGTTCCCTGGCTCAGCTAACCAGCCCTTCTTGTGGATGGGCATCACATTGGCCATCTTCCAGTCTTCTGGGACCTCTCCAGTGAGCCAGGACTGTTGAAAAGTGATGGAGAGTGGCTTGGCCAGCTCATCTGCCAGCTCTCTCAGCACCCTAGGATGGATCCCATTCGGTCCTATGGACTTGTGGGGATCCAAGCAGCTGAGGAGATCTCTAACTGCCCTCTCCGGAATGGAGGAGAACTATGCTGCTCCTGGCTTCTTCTTCCAGCTCTGCAGGCCAGCTGTCTGGAAGACATTCTGTCCTGCTAGTCAAAACTGAGGCAAAGAAGGTGTTAAGTACCTCTGCTTTTCCTCATCCTTTTTACAATGTTCCCTCCGTGTCCATCAAGGAGTGGACTTTGTCCTTGCCCTTCCTCTTGCTATTAAGAGATTTATAGAAAGACTTTTTGTTGTCCTTCACAGCAGAGGCCAGCCTAAGCTCAAATGTGCTTTTGCCTCCCTCATTTTCTTCCTATAAGACCTAGCAACTTCCCTAAACATTTCATGGGCTGCCTCCCCTTCCTTCCAAAGACGATACACCCTTTTTTTTCCCCTTAGTTCCTTGAGAAGTTCATTGACCATCCAGGCTGGCCGTCTGCCCCAGCGGGTCATCTTCCGGCACGTTGGCACAGCCTGTTCCTGCGCCTTCAAGAGCTCTTCCTTGAAGTAGGTCCAGCTCTCCTGGACCCCTTTATTTTTAAGGGCTGTTTCCCAAGGAACCTTCTGCATTAGTTCCTTGAGTAACCTGAGGTCTACCCTCTGGAAGTCCAGAGTGGAGGTCTTCTTGCTACCTCTCTTAGATTGACTGAATACTGAAAATTCAATTATCTCGTGGTCATTGGCCCCTAAACACCCTCCAACCACCACATCACCCAAGGAGGTGAAGAGGTGGTTAAGCATAGCCTTACCTGGTAGGCTTGCACAGCACCAGGGGTAAGAAGCTGTCCTCCATGCACTCTAAGAACCTCTAGACTGCCTCCTCTCTGCTGTGTTGAGATCCCAGCAGATATCAGGCAGGTTGAAGTTGCCCTGAAAACAAGGTCAGGCGATCTTGAGACAGCCTTAAGCTGCCTATAGAATGCTTCATCACATCTTCCTCCTGGTCGGGTGCTCTATAACAGACTCCAACCAGGATGTCTGCCCTGCTAGTCTTCCCTCTAATTCTCCCCCACAAGCACTCAACCCAATCGTCCCTGATCTCCAGCTCAATGGCATCAAGTGCCTCCCTGATGTGCAGGGCCACCCCTCCACCCCTTCTCCCTCCCCTGTCTCTCCTGAAGAGCCTGTAGCCATCAATTGCAACGCTCCAGTCATGTGAGTCATCCCCACCACGTCTCTGTGATGTTAACTACATCATAACTTTCCTGCTGTAACAAGGCTTCCAGCTCCTCTTGTTTGTTAACCCATACTTTGTGCATTAGAGTACATGCACTGCAGCTGGGCTGCTGTTTTCACCCTGACTCCAGCTTACCACCCTCGGACTCCTGTCTGGGGGACTGGTTTCAGCCCCTTCCCCTTGAAATCAAACAATCAACAAATCAAACAAGGAAGACTGTTCCTATTTGGTTTGGAAATGTTTTATACAGAATATGCAATTGAACACATTTGTTTAACTTGAAATGCTGCATTTCTCACAACAATTTATGTAACTAATCAGAAGCAAATGAATGCTTTCAATTTATAATATCTACTTCTTGAAATAACTTCATTTCATCATAGCTCAGAAAAATTACTTACTGCTTTGTTAATCTAGTGCTAGTAACTATTATTAGTCTTTCAGCTTCAGCCAAAATTGCAAGGTATGTCAAACCAAAAAAACATCTGCTGATAATGGTGTAGTACATAGCAGATGTGTCCTAACCTAATAATTTAATTTATTGAGTAAAATTGCAGCAAGTGCTATATCAAAAGGGTTTAATGAGATATATGAAACTGTCCTTTCTGTTTTCTGTGAGAAACTAACCAACATTATTTTGCCGATGTTTGTCTCGCCAGGACAACTATTGATATCTTGCTCAGTTAGTGTTGTGGTTTTGCTATTTGATCCAATGTTGGCAACGGAAACATTTGGTCTTGTATTTTACTTCATGGCCAGGCATGGCCTGCTTCCAAATACCTATGAGAAAGCTGACAAAATATTTGTTTGAAAGTTTAGATTTGTTTTAAAACTCAGCTGGCTGGCCTGTTTAACAGGTATTAAAAAATACCATGAGTACATTTTTATTCCTTTCCCTAATCTTTTTTATTGCTGTGTGCTGTTGTAGATCTGGTACTTTCTGCATTGGTTGCTTGCTCATTTATGTATGTATGACATCAAATTTTTATTTTCTTCCTGCTGATTTTGAAGAGGTCTTACCTGGTGCTGCTGAAACCTTGACTTTCTCCATTTTGTCTCCTAGGGAAAAATGGTAGTTATTCCACTCCTAGCTAATATAACAGGAATATTGTGGAGGGGTGAGAAAGTTCCCTCCCCACACACAGGGAAAGAAACCACAGCTAGCTCAGTCGGAAAAGCAGATGAAAGCTATATTTACAGGCATAAATGGAATGCAATGAATATATACACAAATATACAATATTTACAATATATACAGGAAAATACAGCAATGAACACAATGCAGAAAAACCTTTTCCCTCCAGCCGGCCAGGGGGGTTCCCTGAACCCCCCTCTCTCCCTCCCCACCTCCCCTTTTTCCCAAAAAGAGTTAGAGAGAGAGAGAAAGGCAATTAAGGAAGGAAATTCTGTTAGCTCAGAAAGTGCATGCAAGAAGGGACAGAGAAGCACAGACTGCACCCAGCCTGAACCCAGACCAGACACAGACTGAACCAACAGAACCCAAACTCAAAACTGCACCCTCCAAGCCACCAATGAAATTAGTTAGACTATCGTTTTTGTTCAAATACCAAAAACATTCAGCCGAAGTGTTCAGCAACTGTCTCTTTCGTAAAGGCATAGCCTAAAACGGTCACAATCCACCTCTTCTAAACAATTTGATTGGCTGTTCATACTGTCCATCCATCTAAAGCAATAGCTACAATTTGTAAGTGAAGTTGATAGTCCATTCCAGTTATCCTCAGGTGTAGATGATTCAGAAGTCCAAGAAACAAGAAAAATGGAAAACAGTTTGTCTCTTCGCAGACGAAGCGAAGAAAAGGGAAACAGGGAAACAGGGACTCTCAGTTGACTCAGGGCTCTCAGGGTTCTCAGGGTTCGTGCACCATGGATTCCTCATGGATTCTTCCTTTGGGCGCGATGTAGCTGTACAACACTCTGAAATTATACTCTTTCAGCTAAAGTTAGATTTCTTTGTGGAATACACTGAATTTCACCATTCTCTTGCATTACCCAATAAGTGTGACCCGGACCTTCAGCTGAAACCACCCCTCGGACAGGTTTAGCCTCTCCTGAGGGAGAAAACACCCAAACAGTTTTACCTAACAGATGCTTTTCTCTAACAACAGGAATCTATCACCTTCTACTTTCTGTAGCAGATCTGAGCGTGCCGGTCCAGCTCGGTTCACTGAACCTCTACTATTTACCAGCCAGGTTGCTTGTGCTAAATGTTTTTCCCAGTTTTCAAAGATCCACCCCCCATGGCTTTAAGAGTGGTCTTCAGCAAACCGTTGTAGCGTTCAATCTTCCCTGCAGCTGGTGCATAGTAGGGAATGTGGAATATCCACTCAATGCCGTGCTCTTTGGCCCAGCTCTTTACAAGGTTGTTTTTGAAATGAGTTCCATTGTCTGACTCAATCCTCTCTGGAGTTCCATGTCTCCACAGGTGTCTCTCCAGACAAGAATGGTTGCGCGCAGTTGCATGTGGAACTGGATAAGTTTCCAACCATCCAGTGTTTGCCTCTACCATAGTAAGCACATACTGCTTACCAGAACGAGAACGTGGTAGAGTGATGTAGTCAATCTGCCAAGCTTCACCATACTTGTACTTGGACCATCTGTCACCATACCATAAGGGCTTAAGTTGCTTTGCCTGCTTAATAGCAGCACAAATGTCACAGTCATGGATGACTTGTGTGATAGCATCCATGGAAATGTCTATGGATCTGTCACGTGCCCACTGGTAGGTTGCATCTCTGCCTTGATGTCTGACGAATCGTGAGCCCACCGAGCTACGAATATCTCACCTCGGTGTTTCCAGTCGAGATCAAGATCAGAGTCCATGTCTACTTGAGAAACTCTTGCAGCTAGATCTGCCTGATGGTTGTGTGCTGTTCTCAGTAGCTTTGCTCTTAGGAATGTGAGCATCAATGTGTCTCACCTTCACTGGAATTCTCTCGATTCGATCAGCAATGTCCTGCCACAGGTCAGCTGCCCATATAGGCTTTCCTTTCTCTGCCAACCACTCTTTTTCCAGTTCTTTAGCCAACCCCACAGAGCATTGGCTACCATCCATGAGTCGGTGTAGAGATAAAGCTTTGGCCACCTCTCACGTTCAGCTACGTCGAGAGCTAGCTGGACAGCTTTTACCTCTGCGAACTGACTGGATTCTCCTTCTCCATCCTTTGCCTCTGCAACTCGGCGTGTTGGACTCCACACTGCAGACTTCCACCTTCGCTTGTTCCCGACAAGACGACAGGAACCGTCTGTGAACAAAGCATATTTCTTTTCATCATCAGAAAGGTCATTGTAAGGAGGAGCTTCCTCAGCATGAGTTACTCTCTCCTCTGGAGGTTTAGTGCAGTTGGTACCTTCAGGCCAACTCGAGATCACCTCCACAGACCAGGTCTTTCAAGATTTCCCATTCGAGCTCTCTGTGTTATCAGAGCCATCCACTTAGACCAGGTGGAATCTGTTGCATGGTGGTGTGGAACCTTTGCCTTTGAACATCCAATTCAAAACTGGTAATCTGGGAGCTAAGAGAAGTTGTGATTCAGTTCCAATCACTTCAGAAGCTGCTTTCACTCCTTCATAGGCAGCTAGAATCTCTTTCTCTGTTGGAGTGTAATTAGCCTCTGAACCTCTGTAACCTCGACTCCAAAACCAAGAGGTCGTCCACGTGTCTCACCTGGACCTCTCTGCCACAAGCACCAGGTGGAACATTGTCACTTGCAGCCGTGTACAAAATGTTCTTAATGTCTGGAGCATCTCGGACAGGTCCCAGACCCATTGCTTGAACCACCTCTTGCTTTATCTGGTCAAAAGCTGCTTGTTGTTCAGGTCCCCAGTGGAAATTGTTTCTCTTTCGAGTCGCATCATACAGAGGTTTCACAATCTGACTGTATCCAGGAATGTGCAGTCTCCAAAATCCCACTATCCCCAGAAACGTAGAGTTTCTTGCTTGTTCATGGGATTGGCCATGGTAGAGACTCTATTTACCACATCCACTGGAATGTGTCGGCGTCCATCCTGCCACCGCACTCCCAGAAACTGGATCTCTCTGGTAGGTCCTTCACCTTGTCTCGCTTGATGGCAAAACCTGCATTCAGGAATGTCAATGACTTTGTTACCTTTCTCGAAGACTTCCTCAGCAGTTTTACCCCAGATGATGATATCGTCGATGAACTGGAGGTGTTCTGGAGCACCACCCTTTCTCCAGAGCATTGTGAATCACTGCATGACAGATGTGCTGGAGCTGTGGATCCAGCCTTTGGCAATCTGTTGAAAGTGTGCTGGATTCCTCTCCAGGTGAAAGCAACTGAGGCCTACATTCCTCTGCTATGGGAATAGAAGAAGAAGGCATTAGCAATGTCTATGGTAGCATACCATTTGGCCTCTTTGGATTCCAGCTCATACTGGAGTTCCATCATGTCTGGTACTGCTGCACTCATAGGTGGAGTTACTTCATTCAGAGCTCGGTAGTCGACTGTCAGACGCCAGTCTCCATTCTGCTTTCGCACAGGCACACTGGACTGTTGAAAGGGGAATGAGTTTTGCTGATGACTTTCTGACTCTCCAACTGACGAATCAGATTCTGAATGGGCAACAGAGAGTCACGGTTCGTTCTGTATTGTCTGTGATGCACAGTCTGAGAAGCAACCGGCAATTTAATGTCCTCAATCTTATGTTGTCCCACAATTGCAGATTCATCAGAAAGATCAGGTCTAACAGACAGCTTCAGCTTTTGTCCATCAACTTCTACAGATGCTACTCCAAAAGCCCATTTGTAACCTTTAGGGTCTTTGAAACGCCCTTCTCTCAGAAAATCAATTCCCAGAATACAAGGTGCGTCAGGTCCGGTCACAACTGTGTGCTTCCTCCACTGTTTACCAGTTAAACTTATATCAACCTCCACCTTAGTTAACTCTTGAGATCCACCAGTGACTCCCAGAATAGTTATAGCTTCTGATCCCTGATAATTTGATGGCATATGGTGCACTGAGCCCCTGTGTCAACCAAGGCCCTGTACTTCTGAAATTGTGAAGTGCCAGGCCACTGGATGTACACATCCCAATAGATTCTATTATCTCTGTTACCCCTCTCCTCCCCCTGGCGGGAGGCAGGGCACCCCTAGTTATGGGGAACATGCCCACATGTGCAATGAGCACATGTGCAGTGTTAGAACTGGAGCCACTGTTGGAGCTACTAGAGTTGTCCTGGGGGACTGTGGAAGAAGTAACAGCTACCCTTCTGGTATTGCTACCTCGGGTTCTGCCACTTGCAGTTCCCTCAGTCTCCTGAAAAGATTAGCAGTGGTTGACCACCATCCCATCTGTTCATGTTCCACCAAACTGATCACGCAGAGTTATCCAAATACTCCCACGTGATTGCCTTGGTGGTCTGTTTTGGTTGGATCTGTTTGGAATGCCCTGTTTTGGAATGACATCCTTAGAGGATGCCTATCCTCACAGAGGAAACCTGTATCCATCTGGAGGAAGAATGGAATTATCTCTTTGTGTCAATTGGGAGATGGAATTTATAATTTCATCCTTCAGCTCTTTCATGCAATTCTCATTTTCCAGACAGAGTTTCAATGGCTGAAACCAACGAAACACGTGTGCTATCCTCCAATTGTCTCATTTGATCAGTGAATTGGCCAACCGTAGGAGAAGCTCCGCCATAATTTCTTGCCACAATTCTGCTTGCCAGAATATTTGCATAATTAGGAGGAGCAAGTTTGATGAGCTTTTTAGCAAGACCAGTTCCTACAGGAATTTCATCAGGATTCAGAGTCTCATGGTCACCATAGAGTACCTCTCTGACAGCAAATTCTCTCAGACGCTTAATTCCTTCCTCTATGGTAGTCCAGGGCTTAGGATTCCATGGAAGATCATCTCGGGAAGGATATCTCATGAGGTTGCCATTAAAAGGCGTATCCACAGAGTCACCTTACCGAGAGTCCTGCCTAGATGTCTATCTATTCCATTTATCCTTTGAGAGAGTTCCTAGTTGAGCTGCTGACTTGTCTCCAACCATTAGAGCTGGAGCACCTGTATCATAGCATCTACCAAGCCAAGCTAGGATTGGCTCCTTATCTGCTCTGATGTAATCTTTACGCACATTCCTTATCTCTTCTCTTGGGGAAGAACAGTCCAGAATATCATCTGACTCCTCCTCTTCCTCCTCTTCCTGAACTTGTTGTCCCATTAATCTTATTGTCACTCTCCTAAGAATCTCTTTAAGGTCAGGAGTACCACCTCTTGTCCTGCTATCAGCAATTTGCCCTGCATCTCCATCCAGTGATGTCTCAATAACTTCAGCTATATCTTTAAGACAAACCTTCTCCTCCTCCTCAGCAGGGTCTCTTAAAGCAGAAGTTCCCTCACCAGCATCAGCTTCTGAATCAGCTTTGGTCTTTCCACCTCTCGTCTTTAAAACAGCTACCTGCTTAACTGGAGCTGTGTTTGAATTTACAGCTGGCTTAACAGAAGCTGACAGGTTTTGAGACGGGATCAGCTGCTGTGGAGGACACTTCCGGTCCTGCTGAAGAAGAAGGAGGAACTGGCTTTGCCGCATTAATGGCTGCCGAGGACAGGGGAGCCGCCATGTTAGGCGCTGCCGCTGCCGCAGCAGCTGGCTGATTGCCAGAACCACCAACAGCACCGTTCAGAGCAGCCTTTCCCATGGACTTTTTAGCTGATCTTTAACTGATACAGATCCTCCATTCTCCTCATCACTAGATATTTCTGGGCTCGAGTTAGAGCTGTTCTTTCTCCTCTTGGGTCTACGCCTAATTACAAAACAGGCCTTAGACACTTTTTCTCCCGGTACAGGCATAAAACAAGTACACATTGCTTATCACCAACAGCAGGATGCACACATCAAATAAATCACCTTCGGATCCCAGCCATCACTTAAAACTACCCTTTCACCAACTGGGATCTTAAACTCCTTTATCTCTATGGGCAGAGTGGTTGAGGTCACATTCCTGTATCTATTAAGCCAAAAGAATCCCAGGCACGGTCATAGAGAAGCTGAATCTTACTTAAACCATAAATACAATTTATACATCAAGTATCTGCTTAAGCGATCGAAAATCAATCCTAGGACATGCTATAGATAAGACCCCACAAATTGAAAAAAAACAGACGCTCTAAAAGCCAAAACACTTCATCTTTGCAACTCCGACCTGAGCAGACAATAAATCAAGCAACTTTTGCTCTGCTTCTGGACAGCAACTATCCACAAGCCGCGCGTTGCGCGCCAATTAAAAATATGTGGTGGGGTGAGAAAGTCCCTCCCCACACACAGGGAAAGAAATCACAGCTCAGTCGGAAAAGCAGATGAAAGCTATATTACAGGCATAAATGGAATGCAATGAATATATACACAAATATACAATATTTACAATATATACAGGAAAATACAGCAATGAACACAATGCAGAAAAACCTTTTCCCTCCAGCCGGCCAGGGGTGTTCCCTGAACCCCCCTCTCTCCCTCCCCACGTCCCCTTTTCAAAAAAAGAGTTAGAGAGAGAGAGAAAGGCAATTAAGGAAGAAAAAATCTGTTAGCTCAGAAAGTGCATGCAAGAATTAGTTTTCTTATCTGGTTAGCGTTAACTCAAGGCCGTTCCTTTCAGAAAGAGGAAGCGGTCCAGCCCCAGGAACAGAGAAGCACAGACTGCACCCAGCCTGAACCCAGACCAGACACAGGACTGAACCAACAGAACCCAAACTCAAAACTGCACCCTCCAAGCACCAATGAAATTAGTTTAGACTATCTTGTTTTTGTTCAAATATCAAAAACATTCAGCGAAAGTGTTCAGCAACTGTCTCTTTCTTAAGGCATAGCTAAACCGGTCACAAATATCTTTAAACATGTTTCGTTTGGAGTTGAAATAAACCTTCCCTGTACAATAGAGCTAAAA
>CM026897.1:47017631-47095662 GCA_015227895.2 Colaptes auratus | reverse complement strand
CACACCCAAAGAGTGGCTGTCAATGGGTCCATGTCCAAGGTGGAGGCCAGTGACAAGAGGACTCCCTCAGGGATCAGTACTGGGACCAGATCCTCTCCTGTGAGGACAGGCTGAGAGAGTTGGGTTGTTCAATTTGGAAAAGAGAAAGCTCCAAGGAGACCTTACTGTGGCTTTCCAGTATCTGAAGGGGGCAAACAAGAAAGCTGGTGAGTGATTTCTAGGGTGTTGGATAGTGATAGGACTAGAGGGAATGGATCCAACCTAGAGGAAAGTAGATTCAGATCAGACATTAGGAAGAAGTTCTTCACCATAAGGGTGGTGAGACACTGAAACAGGTTGTCCAAAGAAGTGATGGAAGCCCCATCCCTGGAAGTTTTAAAGGTCAGGCTGGCTGTGGCTCTGGGCAACCTGGTCCAGTGGAAAGTATCCCTGCCAATGACAAAGGAGTTGGTACTAGAGGACCCATGGGTCCCTACCAACTTTGACAATTCCATGATTCTGTGATCATTTCAATAGTGTGTTTGGAATTCTGTGCTGGTCTGCATAGTGTTTTACCATTATCTACATTCAAGACAAACCAGTCATTCCTAGCAACTGCTCCGGGCAATTTGGAGGAACAGAACATCATGACACAAGTAGTCCAGGAGGTTCTGGAGTATATGAAGGATAGCCCCCTTCAAGTGACAGAGGAGACCATGAGGAGAGTGGTTTGGACTCATTGGATATATGAAGATCAAAGGCAGCCTTTGCTGCAGTGATCATGAGATGGTGGAGTTCAGGGAGGTGGGTAGAAAGCAGGCTTACAAACCTGAACCTCAGGAAAGGAGTCTGCCTTGTCACATACTGTTCAGAAGAGCTCAATGAGTTAAGGCTCCAGAGAGAAGTGAGACAGGAAAGATGGTAATATTCAAGGAACACATACCCTAAGCTCAAGAGAGTTTTGTTTAATAGACAGAAAGTTAGGAGAAAATACCAGGAATTGGAATGGATGGACAAAAATCTCCTAGACAAACTTAAACATAAAGTAAGCATACAGGAATGGAAGCAAAGATGCATAATCTGTAAGGAATGCAGGAACATTGTTCAAGCAACCATGGATACAGTTAGAAAAGCTAAGGCCCAAAATCAATTGATTCTGACCAGTTATGTCAAAGAGAACAAGATAGGCTTCTACAAGTACACTGACAATGAAAGGAAGACTGGAGAAAATGAGTTCATTGCACAATAGAAGTACAGGGCACCTGGTTACACAGGTCTCCTTTCCCAGGCAACCAGCACCAGAACAAGAGGACACAGTCTCAAGATGTGCCAGGGAAGTTTAGGCTTGAGGTGAGAAGACAGTTCTTCCCATAAAGAGTAATTGGCTATTGGAATGTGCTGCCCAGGGAGGTGGTGGAGTCACTGTCTCTGGAGGTGTTCAAAAGGGGATTGGATGTAGCACTTGGAGCCATGGTTTAGTTAGTCAGGAGGTGTTGGGTGATAGGTTGGACATGATGATCTCTGAGGTCTTTTCCAACCTTATTGATTCTGTGACATGGGGTGCTGATTTTTAGTTTTTTTTAATCAATCTTTACTAGCAAGAGTGTCCCAAGGACCAAGGGAAAGCCTGGAGCAAGGAAGGTGTATGCTGGGAGGATGAGGATCAGGACAAGGATTACTAAGCAAGCTGGAAGAGTTTTGTGTGTTAATACCTGAAGGGAGGATGTAAAGAAAGGATGTTTTCAGTAGTGCACAGTGACAAGAGCAGAGGCAATGGACACAACGGAACCACAGGGGATTTTCGCTGTACATCATGAATCACTTTTTTCCTGGTGAGGTGAAAAGGTCTCTGGACATGATCTGGAGTCTACTTGAGCAGTAGAATATTACTACATAACCTCCAGATATTTCTTCAGTCTCAGCCATTCTGTGATTCTGTGATGATGCAGTGGTCATGGTGAATACTGGGAGATTTTGGCATGCTTTCTTGTCATCAACATCACTGTATACATGTGGACTTTCCTTCTAAAGCGTGTTTCCTGATGCATAATGGCTTTATTTTTGTTATCTGCTCTGTATAGATAGCTGCTATGCATGTCTCTGCATGTTTTCAGCTTATCATGTGTACCATGCCCAGTGATGGTAGGCTACCAGTGATGCTCATGAGCTTGGCAAAAAAATGACTGTTACTTTACTGAGATATCAAATGAAGAAATCTCTTTTTGAATATAAAGGACTATTCTCTAACTCCCCTTGGTGTTCAATGTTTCCCTCAGTTTACCTGGTTCCTGTAATTACTTCTCAGCCCTGAAATCTGTAGGCTGGCATCCTCTGTGACATGCAATTCTCTCTTGCCATGAACAGTTACAGTCTCAGGTTATTTCATGATGAAGTTGGTTTGAAAAGATATATATTTTGCTGGAGAATAAAGGATTGCAATGAAATTTTCCACATACATGTTTCTTCAGGAACTGCAAGGGAACATGTTCATCCAAATGATGGTATTATATAACATTGCTTATCAATTCCTAAGGTCAAAGGCCACAAAGTCAGACAGCATTATGTTATCCTCAGCATATAGCCATACAATTACAGGACAAAGCAGGAAAGCTCAAATTATTTGTTTTTCAGAACTTGTTGCTTATTTTGAATGCTGGAATCGGGTTTCCTAATGTAGAATAGAATAGAATAGAATAGAATAGAATAGAATAGAATAGAATAGAATAGAATAGAAAAACACCATTTTGATCATCAAGTCCAACCTATCATCCAACACTATCTAATCAACTAAACCTGGCACCAACTGCCACAACCAGTCCCTTCCTAAACACCTCCAGAGATGGTGACTCCAACATCTCCCTGGGCAGCCCATTCCAATGGCCAGTCACTCTTTCTGTGAAGAATTTCCAGTTTAAACCTCCCTTGGTGCAGCTTGAGACTGTATCCTCTTGTTCTGGTGCTGGATGCCTGGGTGAAGAGACCAAACCCCACCTGGCTACAACCTCCTTTCAGGTAGTTGCAGACAGCAGAAGGTCTCCCTGAGCCTCCTCGTCTCAGGCTAATCAACCCCAACTGCCTCAGCTCTCCTCATAGGGCTTGTGCTCCAAACTCCTCACCAGCTTTGTTGCCCTTCTCTGGACATGTTCCAGCAAATCAACATCTTTCCTAACTGAGGGGCCCAGAACTTGACACAGGACTCAAGGTATGGCCTAATCAATGCTGAGTACAGGGTAGGACCTCCTACTCCTGTTGACCACACTATTCCTGATACAGGCCAGGATGCCATCGGCTTTCTTGGCCACCTAGGTACACTGCTAGTTCATGTTCAGCCTCCTGTCAACCAACAAGCCCAGGTCCCTCTCTGCCTAGCCACTCTCCAGCCACTCTGACCCCAGCCTGTAGTGCTGCACGGGATTATTGCGGCAAATGTATAGAACCCGGCACTTGGATGTATTAAATCTCATGCTGTTGGACTCTGCCCATCTGTCCAACCTGTCAAGGTCCCTCTGCAGAGCTCTCTACACTGGCTCATCCAGCTGGCACTTCTCGTGGATGGGCATCTTGTTGGCCAGCTTCCAGACATCTGAGACATCTTCAGTGTGCCAGGGTGTTGAAAAATGATGGAGAGCAGCTTGGTCAGCTCATCTGCCAGCTCTCTCAGCACTCTGGATGGATCTCATCTGGTCCCTTGGATTTGTGGGGATCCAAGCAGCTAAGCAGGTCACTAACTACTTCCTCCTGGATCACAGGGGAACTATACTGCTTCCTGCCTCATCTGCCAGCTCAGGAGGCCAGATGTCTGGAAGATGACCTGTGCTGCTATTGAAGATTGAGGCAAAGAAGGTGTTAAGTACCTCTGCCTTTCCTTATCTTTTGTTAATATGTAGCTCACCCCTCCTCTTGCCATTGATATTTATAGAAGGATTCTTTGTTGTCCTTCACAGCAGAGGCCAGTCTAAGCTCTAAATGGGCTTTTGCCTGTGACCGGTTGAGGCTGTGTCTTTAAGAAAGAGACAGTTGCTGAACACTCTGGCTGAATGTTTTTGATATTAGAACAAAAACAGGATAGTCTAAACTAATTTCATTGGTAGGTTGTAGAGTGCAATTTTGAGTTTGGGTTCTGTTAGTTCAGTCTGTGTCTGGTCTGGGTTCAGGCTGGGTGCAGTCTGTGCTTCTCTGTCCCGTGGGCTGGACGGCTTCTCTTTCTGATGCAGGAACGGCCTTGAGTTAACAGCTAACCAGATAAGAACACTAATTCTTGCATGTGCTTTTTTTGAGCTAACAGAATTTTTCTTCCTTAATTGCCTTTCTCTCTCTCTCTAACCCTTTTGGGGAAAAAAGGGAGGTAGGGAGGGAGAGAGGGGGGTTCAGGGAACCCCCTGGCCGGCTGGAGGGAAAAGGTTTTTTCTGCATTGTGTTCATGTTGTATTTTCCTGTATATATTGTAAACATTGTATATTTGTGTACATATAATTGCATTCCACTTTATGCCTGTAAATATAGCTTTCATCTGCTTTTCCGACTGAGCTAGCTGTGGTTTCTTTCCCTGTGTGTGGGGAGGGAACTTTCTCACCCCACCACATTGCCTCTCCAATTTTTTTCCTGCATGACCTAGCAACATCCTTAACATTCCATGGGTCACCTCACCTTTCTTCCTTAATTCACCTAGAAGTTCATTGCCCAACCAGGCTGGCCATCTGCCCCGGCACTCATCTTCTGGCACATTGGCACAGCCTGTTCCTGTGCCTTCAAGAATTCTTTCCTGGAGTAGGTCCAGCCCTTCTGGACTCCTTTGTTTTTAAGGGCTGTTTCCCAAGGTACCTTCTAAGTTAGTTCCTTGAGTAACCTGAAGTCCACCCTCCAGAAGTCCAGAGTGGAGGTTTGTTGCTTCCCCTCTTAGATTGACTGGAAATTGAAAACTCAATTATTTCATGGACCCCAGATAGCCTCAACCACCACCATCCCACCAGCCCTTCCCTATTTGTAAGAAGAAGAAAGTCGAGCAAAGCCTTACCCCTAGTAGGTTCACACAGCAGCTGGGATAAGAAGCCGTCCTCCATACACTCTAAAAACCTCCTAGACTGCCTCCTCTCTGCTGTGTTAAGCTTCCGGCAGATATCAGGCAGGTTAAAATTGCCCATAAGAATGAGGTCTGGTGATCTTGAGACAGCCTCTAGATGCCTATAGAATACTTCATCAACTTCTTCATTCTGGTTAGGTGGTCTATAAAGACTCCAACCAGGATGTCTGCCTTGTGGTCATCTAATTTCCATCCACAGACACTCAACCCCATTATCCCTGGTCTCTAGTTCCACAGCATCTAGTGCCTCCCTGATGTACAGTGCCACTGCTCCACCTCTTCTCTCTCACCTGTCTCTCCTGAAGACCCTGTAGCCACCCATTGCAGTGCTCCAGTCATGTGATGGCACTTTTCTGTGATGCCAACTACATCATAACTTTCCTGCTGTAACAACACTTGCAGCTCTTCTTGTTTGTTACCCATGCTGTGTGCATTAGTGTACATGCACTTCAGCTGGGCTGCTGGTTTCACGCCTGACTCCAGCTTGCCACCCTGACTCCTGTCTGGAGGGACTGGTTTCAGCCCCTTCCCCTTTGAAACTAGTTGAAAGCCCTGTCAATAACAGCTGCTGACTACCTTCCCAGAACCCTTTTCCCTTTAGGGGATAGGCCATTCTCATGCACTAAGATCTTTCTCCCCTTCTGAGATGGATGTACTCCATCTCTTGCTAGCTGACCTGGTGCCATAGAAAGATCCTCAAGATCAAAAAAACCACCTTTTTTTTGGTGGCACAGCCTCTGAACCACTTGTTAATTACAGCTGACCTGTTCCTTTCAGTATTCCCTCCTGCAACTAAGGGTATTGATGAAAAAAATTACCTGTACCCCTGACCCCTCAACCAATTCTCCCAGAGCCTTGAAGTCCATTTTGATTGCCTTGGGTCCTCTGCTAGTAAGATCCCTAACTGCATAACTGTTAAGGGATAGTAATCAGAGGACTGCACCAGACTAGGCAGCCTTCTGGCAACATCCCTGACCTGGGCTCAGGGAGGCAGCAGACTTCCCTGTGGGAAGGATCTGGCTGGCATATGGGGCCCTCTGTTCCCCTCAGGAGGGAATCACCAATAACAATTACCCTCCTCTTTTTTTTGAGGCAACTAATCCAGATTTGGGGGGCAGGCTCTTTTGCCCTAGGCAACACCTCAGATGGTGTGTCTTCTGCTACCAGAATCACCTCAACTTCCAGTGCCCCATATTTGTTTTCCAAGTGCAGTGGGGAAGGTGAGGGGAGGCATGCGGGTTTTACTTTATGTCTCCTAAGAGGGACCTGTGTCCATTCCCCACTGCTTTTTGGTTCACCTACCTCTTCTAGGGGAGCCTGCAGAGCCTGGTTACTCAAGTTCTACTCCCTTTTGCATTCTCTTACAGTACTAAGTCTAGTAACTTCCTCCTTCAATTCAGCTGTTAGGCTAAGCAGATAGTTGATCTGCTCACATCTAATGCAGGTCTAGCAACATCCTCCTTCAGTTCAGCCACTAGGTAAGCAGATAGTTGATGTGCTCACATCTAATGCAGGTGTTGTCTTCACTACCCTCCATTTCAAGTGCCAGGCTCCAGCACTCTCTGCAGCCAGTTGCCTGGACACCTACCTGCTATGTTCGACCTGTCTGGTTGACACTGAAGGAAGCTTTGCTGCGAGTTGCAACCATCCCTATCCCTGGCCACCAACCTACTGAAAAAAAAAAAAAAAAAAGTGCCGTGGTGTGTGTGGCTGGCTGCAATTGAATGAGAAGATGGACTGTCTAGCAAAATGCTCAATCATGCCAGCCTTGGGCATGTTTTAAATTTGCCACAGCTGACATCACCATCTCGAGCAGGCACACGAGAAGATGACTATGCTGGGCTTGCTTACTGAAATATACATATTCCTAGTCCAGCTCAGGGGAAAAAAAAAAAAAAAAAAAAAAAAGCATTCCTCCAAGCTCTAACAAGTCAGAAGTACACCTCCATTGCAGCATATATGGTATGGCTGCACGTGGTGCAACATCACCCACAATAAAATTATTGTATTTGTAATGAGAAGTTATAAACTAGAAATGTAAGAAGAGTGGTTGGTAGTTGAAGTGATATTAAAGCTAACCATATCCTGTTCCTCAATAGATCAATAGAACAGATGGTAATTTGAGCATTTTGCATGCTGTGAGTGCCTGAAACCATAGCTTCCACCTTATGCTGGAAATCTATTTCTATCTCCCCTGCTATTTACCTACTCTGAAAACTGCCATCTCAGTGTCCACGATCCACACTTAGAAAACCTAAAAACTTGCTTATTGCAGAGTATTAGCTTATTGTATGCCTCTGTCACAGTCGTATATAACTTCACCAAAATCATCAGACATAAGGTAAACTGCATTGTGTCAGGAGCAAAAACACTCCAGTCACATATTGATAGTATAAAGAATTATTTCAAAATATTTTCAGAAATTAACTATTTGATTATTAAGGATTGCAAATCACTAATAATGAACTTTGAAATTAGTCAATTGTGATCACTAATAATTGCATTTACTACTGATTCAGTCACTGACTGTGACCGGTTGATGCTATGCCTTTAAGAAAGAGACAGTTGCTGAACACTCTGGCTGAATGTTTTTGATATTAGAACAAAACAAGATAGTCTAAACTAATTTCATTGGTAGATTCATTGGGTTCTGTTGGTTCAGTCTGTGTCTGGTCTGGGTGCAGGCTGGGTGCAGTGTGTGCTTCTCTGTCCTGTGGGCTGGACGGTTTCTTTCTTCTGAAGCAGGAACGGCCTTGAGTTAACAGCTAACCAGATAAGAACACTAATTCTTGCATGCGTTTTCTGAGCTAACAGAATTTTTCTTCCTTAATTGCCTTTCTCTCTCTCTCTAACTCTTTTTGGGAAAAAAGGGAGGTGGGGAGGGAGAGAGGGGGGTCAGGGAACCCCCCTGGCCGGCTGGAGGGAAGAGGTTTTTCTGCATTGTGTTCATTGCTGTATTTCCTGTATATATTGTAAATATTGTATATTGTGTATATATTCATTGCATTCCATTTATGCCTGTAAATATAGCTTTCATCTGCTTTTCCAACTGAGCTAGCTGTGGTTTCTTTCCCTGTGTGTGGGGAGGGAACTTTCTCACCCCACCACAGATTTTTAATTGGCGGCCAACGCGCGGCTTGTGGATAGTTGCTGTCCAGAAGCAGAGCAAAAGTTGCTTGATTTATTGCCTGCTCAGGTCGGAGTTGCAAGGATGAAAGTGTTTTGGCTTTTGGAGCTCTGTTTTTTTTCAATTTTTGGGGTCCTTATCTATAAGCATGTCCTAGGATTGATTTCGATCGCTTAAGCAGATACTTGATGTATAAATTGTATTTATGGTTAAGTATAAGATTCAGCTTCTCTATGACCAGTGCCTGGGATTCTTTTGGCTTAATAGATACAGGAATGTGACCTCGACTACTCTGCCCATAGAGATAAAGGAGTTTAAGATCCCAGTAGGTGAAAGAGTAGTTTTAAGTGATGGCTGGGATCCGAAGGTGATTTATTTGATGTGTGCAATCCTGCTGTTGGTGATAAGCAATGCGTACTGTTATATACGCTGTACCGGGAGCGGAAAGTATCTAAGACCTGTTTTGTAATTAGCGTAGACCCAAGAGGAGGAGAACAGCTCTAACTCGACCCCAGAAAATATCTAGTGATGAGGAGAATGCAGGATCTGTATCAGTTAAAGATCAAGCTAAAAATTCCATCGGAAAGGCTGCTCTGAACGGTGCTGTTGGTGGTTCTGGCAATCAGCCAGCTGCTGCGGCAGCGGCAGCGCCTAACATGGCGGCTCCCACATCCTCGGCAGCCATTAGGGAGGCAAAGCCAGTTCCTCCTTCTTCTTCGGCAGGACCGGAAGTGTCCTCCACAGCAGCTGATCCGTCTCAGAACCTGTCAGCTTCTGTTAAGCCAGCTGTAAATTCAAACACAGCTCCAGTTAAGCAGGTAGCTGTTTTAAAGACGAGAGGTGGAAAGACCAAAGCTGATTCAGAAGCTGATGCTGGTGAGGGAACTTCTGCTTTAGAGACCCTGCTGAGGAGGAGGAGAAGATTTGTCTTAAAGATATAGCTGAGTTATTGAGAACATCACTGGATGGAGATGCAGGGCAAATTGCTGATAGCAGGACAACAAGAGGTGGTACTCCTGACCTTAAAGAGATTCTTAGGAGAGTGACAATGAGATTAATGGGGCAACAAGTTCAGGAAGAGGAGGAAGAGGAGGAGTCAGATGATATTCTGGACTGTTCTTCCCCAGAGAAGAGATAAGGAATGTGCATAAAGATTACATCAGAGCAGATAAGGAGCCAATCCTAGCTTGGCTTGGTAGATGCTACGATACAGGTGCTCCAGCTCTAATGGTGGAGACAAGTCAGCAGCTCAACTAGGAACTCTCTCAAAGGATAATGGAATAGATAGACATCTAGGCAGGACTCTCGGTAAGGTGACTCTGTGGATACGCCTTTTAATGGCAACCCTCATGAGATATCCTTCCCGAGATGATCTCCCATGGAATCCTAAGCCCTGGACTACCATAGAGGAAGGAATTAAGCGTCTGAGAGAATTTGCTGTTAGAGAGGTACTCTATGGTGGCCATGAGACTCTGAATCCTGATGAAATTCCTGTAGGAACTGGTCTTGCTAAAAGCTCATCAAACTTGTTCCTCCTAATTATGAAATATTCTGGCAAGCAGAATTGTGGCAAGAATTATGGTGGAGCTTCTCCTACGGTTGGCCAATTGACTGATCAAATGAGACAATTGGAGGATAGCATGACACGTGTTTCTTTGGTTTCAGCCATTGAATTGAAACTCTGTCTGGTGAGATAAAGAATTGCATGAAAGAGCTGAAGGATGAATTTAAAAATTCCATATCCCAGTTGACACAAACAGATAATTCCAATCTTCCTCCAGATGGATGCAGGTTTCCTCTGTGAGGAATAGGCATCCTCCAAGGATGTCATTCCAAAACAGGGCATTCCAAAACAGATCCAACCAAAACAGACCACCAAGGCAATCACGTGGGAGTATTTGGATAACTCTGCGTGATCAGTTTGGTGAGAACATGAACAGATGGGAGGTCAACAACTGCTAATCTTTTCAGGAGACTGAGGGAACTGCAAAGTGGCAGAACCGAGGTAGCAATACCAGAAGGGTAGCTGTTACTTCCGCAGTTCCCCAGGACAACTCTAGTAGCTCCAACAGTGGCTCCAGTTCTAATACTGCACACTGTGCTCATTGCACATGTGGGCATGCTCCCCACAACTAGGGGTGCCCTGCCTCCCGCCAGGGGGAGGAGAGGGGTAACAGAGATAATAGAATCTATTGGGATGTGTACATCCAGTGGCCTGGCACTTCACAATGTCAGAAGTACAGGGCCTTGGTTGACACAGGGGCTCAGTACACCATAATGCCATCAAATTATCAGGGATCAGAGGCTATAACTATTCTGCGAGTCACTGGTGGATCTCAAGAGTTAACTAAGGTGGAGGTTGATATAAGTTTAACTGGTAAACAGTGGAGGAAGCACACAGTTGTGACCGGACCTGACGCACCTTGTATTCTGGGAATTGATTTTCTGAGAGAAGGGCATTTCAAAGACCCTAAAGGTAACAAATGGGCTTTTGGAGTAGCATCTGTAGAAGTTGATGGACAAAAGCTGAAGCTGTCTGTTAGACCTGATCTTTCTGATGAATCTGCATTGTGGGACAACATAAGATTGAGGACATTAAATTGCCGGTTGCTTCTCAGACTGTGCATCACAGACAATACAGAACCAACCGTGACTCTTTGTTGCCCATTCAGAATCTGATTCGTCAGTTGGAGAGTCAGAAAGTCATCAGCAAAACTCATTCACCTTTCAACAGTCCAGTGTGGCCTGTGCGAAAGCAGAATGGAGACTGGCGTCTGACAGTCGACTACCGAGCTCTGAATGAAGTAACTCCACCTATGAGTGCAGCAGTACCAGACGTGATGGAACTCCAGTATGAGCTGGAATCCAAAGAGGCCAAATGGTATGCTACCATAGACATTGCTAATGCCTTCTTCTTTATTCCCATAGCAGAGGAATGTAGGCCTCAGTTTGCTTTCACCTGGAGAGGAATCCAGCACACTTTCAACAGATTGCCAAGGGCTGGATCCACAGCTCCAGCATCTGTCATGCAGTGATTCACAATGCTCTGGAGAAGGTGGTGCTCCAGAACACCTCCAGTTCATCGACGATATCATCGTCTGGGGTAAAACTGCTGAGGAAGTCTTCGAGAAAGGTAACAAAGTCATTGACATTCTCCTGAATGCAGGTTTCACATCAAGCGAGACAAGGTGAAAGGACCTACCAGAGAGATCCAGTTTCTGGGAGTGCAGTGGCAGGATGGACGCCGACACATTCCAGTGGATGTGGTAAATAGAGTCTCTACCATGGCCAATCCCATGAACAAGCAAGAAACTACGTTTCTTGGGGATAGTGGGATTTTGGAGACTGCACATTCCTGGATACAGTCAGATTGTGAAACCTCTGTATGATGTGACTGAAAGAGAAACAGTTTCCACTGGGGACCTGAACAACAAGCAGCTTTTGACCAGATAAAGCAAGAGGTGGTTCAAGCAATGGGTCTGGGACCTGTCCGAGATGCTCCAGACATTAAGAACATTTTGTACACGGCTGCAAGTGACAATGGTCCAACCTGGTGCTTGTGGCAGAGAGGTCCAGGTGAGACACGTGGACGACCTCTTGGTTTTGGAGTCGAGGTTACAGAGGTTCAGAGGCTAATTATACTCCAACAGAGAAAGAGATTCTAGCTGCCTATGAAGGAGTGAAAGCAGCTTCTGAAGTGATTGGAACTGAATCACAACTTCTCTTAGCTCCCAGATTACCAGTTTTGAATTGGATGTTCAAAGGCAAAGGTTCCACACCACATCATGCAACAGACTCCACCTGGTCTAAGTGGATGGCTCTGATAACACAGAGAGCTCGAATGGGAAATTTGAAAGACCTGGTCTGGTGGAGGTGATCTCAAGTTGGCCTGAAGGTACCAACTGCACTAAACCTCCAGAGGAGAGAGTAACTCGTGCTGAGGAAGCTCCTCCTTACAATGACCTTACTGATGATGAAAAGAAATATGCTTTGTTCACGGACGTTCCTGTCGTCTGGTCGGGAACAAGCGAAGGTGGAAGTCTGCAGTGTGGAGTCCAACACGCCGAGTTGCAGAAGCAAAGGATGGAGAAGGAGAATCCAGTCAGTTCGCAGAGGTAAAAGCTGTCCAGCTAGCTCTCGACGTAGCTGAACGTGAGAGGTGGCCAAAGCTTTATCTCTACACCGACCATGGATGGTAGCCAATGCTCTGTGGGTTGGCTAAAGAACTGGAAGAAGAGTGGTTGGCAGAGAAAAGGAAAGCCTATATGGGCAGCTGACCTGTGGCAGGGCATTGCTGATCGAATCGAGAGAATTCCAGTGAAGGTGAGACACATTGATGCTCACATTCCTAAGAGCAAAGCTACTGAGGAACAGCAACACAACCATCAGGCAGATCTAGCTGCAAGAGTTTCTCAAGTAGACATGGACTCTGATCTTGATCTCGACTGGAAACACCGAGGTGAGATATTCGTAGCTCGGTGGGCTCACGATTCGTCAGGACATCAAGGCAGAGATGCAACCTACCAGTGGGCACGTGACAGATCCATAGACATTTCCATGGATGCTATCACACAAGTCATCCATGACTGTGACATTTGTGCTGCTATTAAGCAGGCAAGAGACTTAAGCCCTTATGTATGGTGACAGATGGTCCAAGTACAAGTATGGTGAAGCCTGGCAGATTGACTACATCACTCTACCACGTTCTCGTTCTGGTAAGCAGTATGTGCTTACTATGGTAGAGGCAAACACTGGATGGTTGGAACTTATCCAGTTCCACATGCAACTGCGCGCAACACCATTCTTGGTCTGGAGAGACAAATCCTGTGGAGACATGGAACTCCAGAGAGGATCGAGTCAGACAACGGAACTCATTTCAAAAACAACCTTGTAAAGAGCTGGGCCAAAGAGCACGGCATTGAGTGAATATTCCACATTCCCTACTATGCACCAGCTGCAGGGAAGATTGAACGCTACAACAGTTTGCTGAAAACCACTCTAAGCCATGGGGGGTGGATCTTTGAAAAACTGGGAAAAACATTTAGCACAAGCAACCTGGCTGGTAAATAGTAGAGGTTCAGTGAACCGAGCTGGACCGGCACGCTCAGATCTGCTACAGAAAGTAGAAGGTGATAGAGTTCCTGTTGTTAGAGAAAAGAATCTGTTAGGTAAAACTGTTTGGGTGTTTTCTCCCTCAGGAGAGGCTAAACCTGTCTGAGGGGTGGTTTCAGCTGAAGGTCGGGTCACACTTATTGGGTAATGCAAGAGAATGGTGAAATTCAGTGTATTCCACAAAGAAATCTAACTTTAGCTGAAAGAGTATAATTTCAGAGTGTTGTACAGCTACATCGCGCCAAAGGAAGAATCCATGAGGAATCCACGGTGCACGAACCCTGAGAGCCCTGAGTCAACTGAGAGTCCCTGCTTCCTGTTTCCCTGTTTCCCTGTTTCCTTATTTTCCTTTTCTTCGCTTCGTCTGCGAAGAGACAAACTGTTTTCCATTTTCTTGTTTCTTGGACTTCTGAATCATCTACACCTGAGGATAGCCGGAATGGACTATCAACTTTACTTACAAATTGTAGATATTGTTTTAGGTTGGATGGACAGTATGAACAGCCAATGAAATTGTTTAGAAGAGGTGGCTTGTGACCGGTTTAGGCTATGCCTTTACGAAAGAGACAGTTGCTGAACACTTCGGCTGAATGTTTTTGATATTTGAACAAAAACAAGATAGTCTAAACTAATTTCATTGGTAGATTCATTGGGTTCTGTTGGTTCAGTCTGTGTCTGGTCTGGGTGCAGGCTGGGTGCAGTGTGTGCTTCTCTGTCCTGTGGGCTGGACGGTTCTTTCTTTCTGAAGCAGGAACGGCCTTGAGTTAACAGCTAACCAGATAAGAACACTAATTCTTGCATGCGTTTTCTGAGCTAACAGAATTTTTCTCCTTAATTGCCTTTCTCTCTCTCTCTAACTCTTTTTGGGAAAAAAGGGAGGTGGGGAGGGAGAGAGGGGGGTTCAGGGAACCCCCCTGGCCGGCTGAGGGAAGAGGTTTTTCTGCATTGTGTTCATTGCTGTATTTCCTGTATATATTGTAAATATTGTATATTTGTGTATATATTCATTGCATTCCATTTATGCCTGTAAATATAGCTTTCATCTGCTTTTCCGACTGAGCTAGCTGTGGTTTCTTTCCCTGTGTGTGGGGAGGGAACTTTCTCACCCCACCACACTGACAATGTCGGTTTGGTGCCTTCACTTCCTGTTGAGCAAACTGAAAGTGCTGGACAAAGCTGAATTTCCATGTGGAGAAAATAAGCAATCTCAAAAAATCAAATACTTCTTAAAAGATAATATTTCACATATTTTTCATTCAATCTTTAAGATGCTAAATCAAAGATATCTTTGAAAATCATCAAGTATTTTTGTAATTGGCATATTCATAAAAATGAATCATAACATTCTTCTGTGGGTCTTCAGAGTTCATAGGGACATTTCCATACATTTGGCTAAGTTTTAGGACATTTCTCTGTGCTAAAAGTTTTCAAAGTGTATAGTGAGACCTATTCTTTGCTGAGATCCATCTGAGGATCAAAAACAAAAGAAAAAAGACTTAACAAATTGTGAATGTCCATGATATTTTGTGCAATTTGTTCCTAGAAAAAAATAGTAACTTAGTGTGACTGAAAAGAAAATTGTATGTTTTTCAGAAAGCTGACTGATGTCACTAGACTGATACATTTTTGGCATTGACAGAGGTGCTAACATTCAATATCCATTCACATTCATTTCTGAACTTTTCAAAGGCAGAGATGAACAAATTTTCTTTGATATTAGGGTTGTTTTTATTTTTGGGAGGTCCAGATAGTAAACTTTGAATCAATTGGCGAAATCCCAATCTTACCCTTGTCAAATCTAAGGTGAAATTAATACAAAACAAAAGTGGATGAGTATAATACAGTACAATACAATAAACCAGGTTGGAAGAGACCTTCAAGATCATCGCATCCAACCTATCAACCAATCCAGCCCACCTAAACAACTAGACCATGGCACCAAGCACCCCAACAAGTCTCCTCCTGAACACCTCCACTGATGGTGACTCCACCACCTCCCCAGGCAGACCATTCCAATGGGCAATCACTCTCTCTGTATAGAACTTCTTCCTAACATCCATTCTAAACCTCCCTGGTGCAGCTTGAGACTGTGTCCTCTTGTTCTGGTGCTGGCTGCCTGGGAGAAGAGACCAACCTCTGCCTGTCTACAACCTCCCTTCAGGTAGTTGTAGACAGCAATAAGGAATGACAATATTTTAAAACACACTCACCTTAAACTGCATTTTATAAAGGCTCCACTTTCTTTTTCTGAATTGAAATAATTTGAATTTCATTGTGTGGACAGTCTGTGTTAGTCATTGTTTGCTCTTTTGGAATTTTTTTTCCTAATACATTAGTTCTATGAATAAAAAAAATTCAAATGGAAAATAGTAAATTGAAGTCCATTTCCTTTAAAATATATTAATTTTATCACACCTGAAGTTAATGATTAAACAATGAGAGAAAAGAAGGAAAATATTTCCAGATTTAATTTTGTCTTTTTTTTTCTTCCCTACAAATGCATTAGACAAATATTGGGGGAGGGGGGGGGAAATAAATAATAATTCTCATCTCAGCCCACAATGTAGTTGATTTCTATTTTTTTAAAGGACTTCCAAAGTAACAACTCCACCAACCTTAGGATATTTAAAGCTTTGTTTGGATTAACTGTCGCAGTTCGGATAGAATAACAGTCATAGAATAGTTTGTGTTGGAAGAGATCATTTTATTCCAATCCCTGTCATGGGCTGGGACAACTTTTCTAGATCTAGTTGCTCTAAACCCATTCTAAGTCTCTATAAAAAAGTAAATCTGCAGTGATAGACCTCTTCTCAGAAACAGCATCCATTGTAATATTAATGTATAACACTTATGTTTGTCATGTTGTTGTCATAGCATCTTTATGCTGAAAGTATTTTATTCAAGTGTTTTTGAATCAGTCTTGTCTTTTTACATACCCAGTACGTTTACCATAATTACACAAGAAATTCAGAGATAAGGACTGGAAGCAAAAGATACAATATATAACTGCTGTCACTAGACCTTGATAAATACATTTTTGGCACTGATGTAGGTACTAACATACTACATAAATTTAATGTTAATTCTGAAGCTTTCAAAAGCAGAGATGAATACATTTCTTTGATATTAGGTGGGGATTTCTTTGTGTCTAGATAGTAAACCTTAAATCAACTGGAAGCAAAGATATCACAGATCAGTGTATTAGAGGTTGGAAGAGACCTCAAGAGATCATCAGGTCCAACCCCTCTGTCAAAGCAAGATCACTTAGGGTAGTCCACATGGGAATGCATCCAGATGGGTATTTAATAGTTTTATCTGCAATATTATTCAGTGCTATGCTGATTTCGGCTGGGATAGAGTTAATTTTCCTTATAATAGCTTATATGGGGCTATGTTTGGATTTGTTTCTGAAAACAGTGTTGTTTAAACAGAGATATTGTCTTTGTTGCTGAGCAATGTTTACACAGAGTGAAGGCTTTTTTGCTTCTCGAAGTACCCCACCAACAAGTTGGTTAGGAAGACACAGGAAATTGGATGGAACACAAGTGGAACAGCTGATACCAAATTACCAAATGATATTACATACCATCTGATGTCATGCTCAGCGTATAAAGCTGGGCAGAGTTCCTAGTTAAGGCATTTGTCTTCCCAACCAACAATCATATGTGGTGGAGCCCTGTTTTCCAGAAGATGGCTGAACACCTGCTGTTAGGAAGTAGTGAATGAATTTGCTTGTACATTTGTGGCTTTTGGTTTTACCTAATAAATGGTGTTTATCTCAGTCCTGGAGTTTCTTCAGTTTTGGTCTTCCAGTTCTCTCCCTTATCACACTGTGAGGTGTGGAGTGGAGAAGCTGCTGTCTGGCACTTATCTTACACAGATTCAAACTGCACCAGGGAAGTTTAGGCTCGAGATGAGAGAAAGATCTTCACAGAAAGAATGATTTGCCATTGGAATGTGCTGCCCAGGGAGGTGGTGGAGTCACCATCCCTGGAAGTGTTCAAGAGGGGATTGGATGTGGCTCTTAGTGCCATGGTTTAGCAGCCATGAGATCTTGGGTGACCCGTTGCACTTGATGACCTTTGAGGTCTTTTCCAACCTTATTGATTTATGAATCTATGATTCTGTGATTATCTTCTGGTTGGGATTAAACGATTATGGTTTAGCACCTGAATTTGGGCTCAAAACAATGATCCTGATATTAAGAGTTTTACTAAATCAGCCCTTGTCCTGAAGGGACAAAAAGCCACAAAAATGCCTTGAATCAGACCATGGAACAGGCGCCAGCAGGTCTGGTTTTCAGGAAAAATGCCCATGTTGCCCAGGTGTGACAGTTTAGGCTGTGCCTTTAAGAAAGGATAGCTGCAGAATTCTCCAGCTGAATGTTTGGGTGTAAAAAGGACAACGAAAGGAAGATAATTCTAAACTAATTTCGTTGGTAGATGTGTGGGTTATAGTTTTACAATCTTACATTCTGTTCTCACTCTGTCTTCTGTCTTTTGGCTGGAATGCATGTTGCCCTTGGACAAAGAGGGAGGCCTCTTTATCTAGCTAACTTTCAGATAAGAAAAACTAACTTCTTAACAACTGTTTTGAGTTAACTCCTAGCATTCTTTTTCTACTCTTTTCTTCTAATTAACTAGAAGGAAAGGGGAGGGAGAGAGAGGTTGGGGGGAACTCAAGGTGGGATCCTCCTCCTGAGGAGGATTTCCGTGTTGTTTTCTTTTTGTAAATTCTTGTATAAAATTGTAAATACTGTGTATTTTGTATATATTCATTGCCTTCCATTATTGCTTGTGAAATACAGCTTCATTTGCGTCTCCAGCTGAGTTCAGCTCAGCTTTTTGCTGGTGCGGTTGGGCTAAACCATCATGCTACAACGCCAGACTTGTCTGAATATGCCCTGCAGTCCAAGTGGACCAGTTTGGCCTTCAGCCACGTTTGGAGAAAACTCATTCTATAGTTAAAGTGTCAAGTTTTTATATCTTAATCTTTGTTATCACTGCCCATTATTGTATTGGGAAATCTACAAATAACAGCCCAAAGAGCCAGCACTTTGCCTTGCAATTGTCCAAGCTCTGGGAGAAGTCACAAGCTTATTTAGAATCTGAGATGTGTTCCAGTTTACCCAGACAAGACTGCAAGACCCCTTGCTGTATAGCATTGTAAAGCCCCAGAGCAGAGTGGACACGTCTTGCCGGGTTGAGAGACAAAACCCAGGAGGAGCTGAGTCCCCGGGACTGTATATTGGGAGAAGCAATGAGCACCACTGCAAAGAATTGCAGCAGAAAACCTCTCCAAATAGGCAAAGCACAAAGACAACAAGCCCTGCAAGCATCAGTAGCTACTGCTTTTCTACAAGGCTTTCAGCTCCAAGCCTTCAGAGATAAATCCTGAATGTGCCACAGTGACAAGCTGCAGATGCCAACAGAAAGTGAAATAGTGTTCCTGCAGCTTTCACGTGGTCAACATCATTTTGGTTTAGTTTAAATCCCCATATGTGCTGAGTGGTACTACGATCAATGAGTAATTACAAAATCTGATTTTTATAAGCATCTATTAAAGGTCTGCTGCCCTAGACAATTCTGGATTTCCTCCCCACCCCTTGTGGGCAATCTCCAGCTCTGTTGCTGATGTTCCTTTTTTTCTCTTTATAGTTTAAATTGATGTTTGTTGTTTCTGGATTTTTGCTCACATTGTTTAAATTGTTACATGTTTCTGCTGGTGAGGTACCTGTTCCACAACTGAATATTGTGAACCAGTAAATAGGTTTTATTAATATTTCCATGGGATTTTTTAAAATAAAGTTATTAATGTTTTTATTAATTGTTCCACCTATTGAATATTAATAACCTCCTTACAATCAGAACAGCCCTGTAGCTAGTTTTACTTGTTTTGTTTTGTTTTTAACCTGAGTCTCATCCTAAAAATGACTCTGTGTTTTTGCCTTAATAGTCACAGTCATGCACAGAAGGAAATCATTGCCAGAAATTCTTCTACTCCTTCCCACTGACAGGCATTCAGCCATCTCCATCACATCTTAACAGTTACCTGGGAAAACAAATGCCATCACTTTAAATATCCTTCCATTCTTTCTTTTTCTCCTAGCTCTACATACTGAGCAAAACATAAAATTATCGTCATAAACCAGTTGTATTGAAGTGACCTCTAAAGGTCATCTAGTCCTGCCCTCCTGCAGTAAGCAAGAAAATTCCCAACTAGATTAGGCTGCTCAGAGCCCCATCAAGCCTGACCCTGAACATCATACGGTATGGAATATAGCTTTATTCAGTTGGAAGCAATTATTCCAATTGTGTCCCCTCCCAGCCTCTTGTGCACTCTAAACTGACATTCTGACAGGGCAGTGTGAGAACAGAAAAGATGTGGTGCAGTGTAAGTAGTGCTCAGCAGTAACAAAAACATCCCAGTGCTATCAACAGTGTTTTCAGCATAAATCCAAAACATAGCCCCATACCAGTGACTAGGAGGACAATTAACACTATCCCAGCCAAAAACAGCACAACAGCTTATTCTTGTATAGAAATAAAATAGCAGTAGTAGGATATTATTCAATACCTGTTCACTACTGCAAGTATCCAGATTTTCACTGATGCATCATACTGTTATAGGTAGAATCTAGCAACTGTCACTTTTAATAGTAGACTTCTACGAAAGAATGAAAATTCTGCAATTTATTACATTAGGCATAATGCTGAAGCTACATGTGAGAGCTGGGTGATCAAGCAAATGTGAGCTAGCATAGCTAGCATATCAGCATCAGGAATAATTGGCTAATTAAACTGAATTATAGCTACAGGTTTTTTAAGGAGGGATGCTGTGAAATAGAAGCTGAACTGTGAACTTTTTTTAGACATGGACATGAACAGCAGCATTTTGTGTAATTACAGGATCACTTAATAACAGCTTTAAACATAAACAAGTAATTTATGATCAGTGGCCACACTAACAGAGACAGGGCCTTGTCATAGGGCAGATAAGATGCAATTTCATCCCTGAAGTGATTTATAAAAGTATACTTAGAGTCAAAGATGGTTTAAAACATGTACAAGTCTGCAGTTTTCTGGAAGACAGAGTTGCTTTTTTAATGGTGGATACCTTATCAAGTAGCCAGTAAAGGTTTATACCCTCTCTACAGCATGAAACTGTTGACTATATGTTCTCCTTTACTATGCAGAAAAATAAGTGAATATCAGAACACTAACAAAAGGAGGATGACAATAAGATTTGAAAGATCAATTTTAAAGACCTGAGTTGGAAATTACTAGCAGTTGAAGGAGATTTTCAAGTCCCCTTAGAAATTATAATAAAAGTAAGTCCATTATTTAAAACTATCATAAACGCATAATTGGGAATATAAGAGCAAAGTACTTTTTCTTAAATTTCTGAGTACTGTTATGATCAAATTGCATTCATTTCCTTTGCTTCCTTGTTTAAAATGCAGAATATAAAGTTAAGCCCTGGTTCTGCATGGAAATACTGCTTTTACTACAAGGTGCTGCAGAAAGAAGTGGAGAAAGTGTAAGCAGTGTAGCAAATCTATTTCCTTGCATGGGAAAGTAGAAAAAACCCAACACTTAAACAAATTATACATTTAATTAAAATAATAATTCTCTCTATGTTCATATAAGTTTGGATGCAACCTGACTAGTGAAATGCATTTGCAAATGCACCTGGTACAGCAAAGCGCTCTTTTCTGTTAAGTGTGGAGAAGACAGGGAAAATTAGGATTCCCTAGTTGTGGCATTCTTTCCATGCAGTTCTTTGGCACAAAAAATCTGACCGAAAATGGAGGACTGTGTCAAATAGTACTGAACCCTCACTAATGCCTGAACCATAGCTTAATGGTAAGCAAATATTGGAAAACTTGTTAGGATAAACAGAGATTTTTAACCTAAATACATGTTCAAGTGATGTTGAGAATATTCAGGTATTTCACAATTTATTTTTATCAGGGTTTTAGTCATTCAAAACTTTCTAAAGGTGGTTTTAAAAAAAAATTTCTACCCATATTTATAATACGTAAATATATCTCATGATTCATGGCTCTTATATATTATCACAGAATCACAGAAACATCCAGGTTGGAAAAGACCCTCAGGATCACCAAGTCCTCTCATACAAAGCAAAATATGTCCTTTGGCTAATAGCAATAGCTCTGTGGTTCCCTATAGTTTTTAAAATTAAATTACCTTTGGAAAATTGATTTAACCCATAAGAATAAATTATTTTCATATTCCGACTCGAAAGATTGTGTTAATCTAGAAGAAATAGTTACATAAATGCTCAGATATCTCAACACTTTTTTATACAAATACAAATATATTGGTAAGTTTTTTTTATTCAAAGTATACAGTGCCTCCCGTAATTGAGTTACTTTGTATAAAATCTTCCTAATAAAAATTTAAAGAAAATAAACACAATGATAAAAGAAATTAAACCTAATGTCTGGTTTTTGTTTTGTTTTGTTTTTAATGAGATAAGTGAAAAATCACATTAAACACAGCTTTCGGGTGATGCAGACCTGATATATCAACTTATCCTACTAACACTGCTTTAAACAGAATTCTCGTGAATGTTTGTTTTCTAAGAAGAAGTAGTCTTCTTAGACTTGATTTTCCTGTGGATTTAGCATCCAACAGCCTCAGTAAGGTGTTCAGACTCATAGGTGTAAATTGTTCTCAGTGGGAGCTCCTAGGTGTTTGTCTTTCTTGATAATTTTAGCTTTTGTAGAGGATTTGAATACATGGAGACTTGACAGTAAGAGTTCTTCCTACATATTTTTGCTTTTACAAGATTATTCCTCCAGCAAAACAAGTGTATGCATAAACAAGATCAGCAAGTACCAGGGAGGTGTTATTTGAAGGAACTTTTCAGTCTCCAGGGGATCCTAAATGAGACTCGCGCCTCCATTCCATTTACTGATTTGAATGTGGCTTTAGAGCAGTGTTTCTTTACCCACCATTCCTTTTGATTCAATAGTTCTTCTCACCTGTTGACATATATAAGTCTTTCCCAGGTAGAAAGGTTTACACTAACTTCAGTTCATTACTTATCTGAACAATCCAAAAAGCTCAGTAAGAGGCAGCACAGTGGCCTGTTGAAAAATAATGTAGCAAAAAAACCAGGTACTTAAGCTAACTGCATTTGGGAATGAAAAGTGTCAGAGTATGCCATAAAATACCCACTTCATGATATACTACTTCAGTATGCTCTCTACAACTACCTGTAGGAGGTTATATCCAGTCAGAGGTTGGTCTCTTCTCCCAGGCAGCCAGCACCAGAACAAGAAGACACAGTCTCAGGCTGCGCCAGGAGAGGTTTAGGCTGGAGGTTAGGAGGAAGTTCTATACAGAGAAAGTGATTGCCCATTGGAATGGGCTGCCTAAGGAGGTGGTAGAGTCACCATCACTGGAGGTGTTCACGAGGAGTCTTGATAGGGTGCTTGGTTGCATGGTTTGGTTGATTAGGGTGGTGTTGGATGATAGGTTGTACACAATGATCTTGAAGGTCTCTTCCAACCTGGTCTCGTCTCGTCTCGTCTCGTCTCGTCTCGTCTCGTCTCGTCTCTTCTCTTCTCTTCTCTTCTCTTCTCTCTTCTCTTCTCTCTTTCTCTCTCTCTTCTCTCCTTCTCTTCTCTTCTCGTACATTACATTACATTACATTACATTACATTACATTACATTGCATTACATTCTACTCTATTGTGTCACACCTTTAGTTTTTGTGGTTTCGTATGCATAATATATTTCATTTGTAGAAATGTAACCAGTGCTACTTCATTCTCACTTATAGCCCATCCTATACAAGGAGCACAATATGCATTCTTACAATATAGTGCTGTGTGATTGCACTCAAGATGACCTGCTCCATAATCTTGCCTGGCACTGAGGTCAGGCTGACAGGCCTATAGTTCCCTGGCTCAGCTAACCAGCCCTTCTTGTGGATGGGCATCACATTGGCCATCTTCCAGTCTTCTGGGACCTCTCCAGTGAGCCAGGACTGTTGAAAAGTGATGGAGAGTGGCTTGGCCAGCTCATCTGCCAGCTCTCTCAGCACCCTAGGATGGATCCCATTCGGTCCTATGGACTTGTGGGGATCCAAGCAGCTGAGGAGATCTCTAACTGCCCTCTCCGGGAATGGAGGAGAACTATGCTGCTCCCTGGCTTCTTCTTCCAGCTCTGCAGGCCAGCTGTCTGGAAGACATTCTGTCCTGCTAGTCAAAACTGAGGCAAAGAAGGTGTTAAGTACCTCTGCCTTTTCCTCATCCTTTTTACAATGTTCCCCTCCGTGTCCATCAAGGAGTGGACTTTGTCCTTGCCCTTCCTCTTGCTATTAAGAGATTTATAGAAAGACTTTTTGTTGTCCTTCACAGCAGAGGCCAGCCTAAGCTCCAAATGTGCTTTTGCCTCCCTCATTTTCTTCCTATAAGACCTAGCAACTTCCCTAAACATTTCATGGGCTGCCTCCCCTTCCTTCCAAAGACGATACACCCTTTTTTTTTTCCCCTTAGTTCCTTGAGAAGTTCATTGACCATCCAGGCTGGCCGTCTGCCCCAGCGGGTCATCTTCCGGCACGTTGGCACAGCCTGTTCCTGCGCCTTCAAGAGCTCTTCCTTGAAGTAGGTCCAGCTCTCCTGGACCCCTTTATTTTTAAGGGCTGTTTCCCAAGGAACCTTCTGCATTAGTTCCTTGAGTAACCTGAGGTCTACCCTCTGGAAGTCCAGAGTGGAGGTCTTCTTGCTACCTCTCTTAGATTGACTGAATACTGAAAATTCAATTATCTCGTGGTCATTGGCCCCTAAACACCCTCCAACCACCACATCACCCAAGGAGGTGAAGAGGTGGTTAAGCATAGCCTTACCCCCTGGTAGGCTTGCACAGCACCAGGGGTAAGAAGCTGTCCTCCATGCACTCTAAGAACCTCCTAGACTGCCTCCTCTCTGCTGTGTTGAGATCCCAGCAGATATCAGGCAGGTTGAAGTTGCCCATGAAAACAAGGTCAGGCGATCTTGAGACAGCCTTAAGCTGCCTATAGAATGCTTCATCAAACATCTTCCTCCTGGTCGGGTGCTCTATAACAGACTCCAACCAGGATGTCTGCCCTGCTAGTCTTCCCTCTAATTCTCCCCCACAAGCACTCAACCCAATCGTCCCTGATCTCCAGCTCAATGGCATCAAGTGCCTCCCTGATGTGCAGGGCCACCCCTCCACCCCTTCTCCCTCCCCTGTCTCTCCTGAAGAGCCTGTAGCCATCAATTGCAACGCTCCAGTCATGTGAGTCATCCCACCACGTCTCTGTGATGTTAACTACATCATAACTTTCCTGCTGTAACAAGGCTTCCAGCTCCTCTTGTTGTTAACCCATACTTTGTGCATTAGAGTACATGCACTGCAGCTGGGCTGCTGTTTTCACCCCTGACTCCAGCTTACCACCCTCGGACTCCTGTCTGGGGGACTGGTTTCAGCCCCTTCCCCCTTGAAATCAAACAATCAACAAATCAAACAAGGAAGACTGTTCCTATTTGGTTTGGAAATGTTTTATACAGAATATGCAATTGAACACATTTGTTTAACTTGAAAATGCTGCATTTCTCACAACAATTTATGTAACTAATCAGAAGCAAATGAATGCTTTCAATTTATAAATATCTACTTCTTGAAATAACTTCATTTCATCATAGCTCAGAAAAATTACTTACTGCTTTGTTAATCTAGTGCTAGTAACTATTATTAGTCTTTCAGCTTCAGCCAAAATTGCAAGGTATGTCAAACCAAAAAACATCTGCTGATAATGGTGTAGTACATAGCAGATGTGTCCTAACCTAATAATTTAATTTATTGAGTAAAATTGCAGCAAGTGCTATATCAAAAGGGTTTAATGAGATATATGAAACTGTCCTTTCTGTTTTCTGTGAGAAACTAACCAACATTATTTTGCCGATGTTTGTCTCGCCAGGACAACTATTGATATCTTGCTCAGTTAGTGTTGTGGTTTTGCTATTTGATCCAATGTTGGCAACGGAAACATTTGGTCTTGTATATTTTACTTCATGGCCAGGCATGGCCTGCTTCCAAATACCTATGAGAAAGCTGACAAAATATTTGTTTTGAAAGTTTTAGATTTGTTTTAAAACTCAGCTGGCTGGCCTGTTTAACAGGTATTAAAAAATACCATGAGTACATTTTTATTCCTTTCCCTAATCTTTTTTATTGCTGTGTGCTGTTGTAGATCTGGTACTTTCTGCATTGGTTGCTTGCTCATTTATGTATGTATGACATCAAATTTTTTATTTTCTTCCTGCTGATTTTGAAGAGGTCTTTACCTGGTGCTGCTGAAACCTTGACTTTCTCCATTTTGTCTCCTAGGGAAAAATGGTAGTTATTCCACTCCTAGCTAATATAACAGGAATATTGTGGAGGGGTGAGAAAGTTCCCTCCCCACACACAGGGAAAGAAACCACAGCTAGCTCAGTCGGAAAAGCAGATGAAAGCTATATTTACAGGCATAAATGGAATGCAATGAATATATACACAAATATACAATATTTACAATATATACAGGAAAATACAGCAATGAACACAATGCAGAAAAACCTTTTCCCTCCAGCCGGCCAGGGGGGTTCCCTGAACCCCCCTCTCTCCCTCCCCACCTCCCCTTTTTCCCAAAAAGAGTTAGAGAGAGAGAGAAAGGCAATTAAGGAAGGAAAATTCTGTTAGCTCAGAAAGTGCATGCAAGAAGGACAGAGAAGCACAGACTGCACCCAGCCTGAACCCAGACCAGACACAGACTGAACCAACAGAACCCAAACTCAAAACTGCACCCTCCAAGCCACCAATGAAATTAGTTTTAGACTATCTTGTTTTTGTTCAAATACCAAAAACATTCAGCCGAAGTGTTCAGCAACTGTCTCTTTCGTAAAGGCATAGCCTAAACCGGTCACAATCCACCTCTTCTAAACAATTTGATTGGCTGTTCATACTGTCCATCCAATCTAAAGCAATAGCTACAATTTGTAAGTGAAGTTGATAGTCCATTCCAGTTATCCTCAGGTGTAGATGATTCAGAAGTCCAAGAAACAAGAAAAATGGAAAACAGTTTGTCTCTTCGCAGACGAAGCGAAGAAAAGGGAAACAGGGAAACAGGGACTCTCAGTTGACTCAGGGCTCTCAGGGTTCTCAGGGTTCGTGCACCATGGATTCCTCATGGATTCTTCCTTTGGGCGCGATGTAGCTGTACAACACTCTGAAATTATACTCTTTCAGCTAAAGTTAGATTTCTTTGTGGAATACACTGAATTTCACCATTCTCTTGCATTACCCAATAAGTGTGACCCGGACCTTCAGCTGAAACCACCCCTCGGACAGGTTTAGCCTCTCCTGAGGGAGAAAACACCCAAACAGTTTTACCTAACAGATGCTTTTCTCTAACAACAGGAACTCTATCACCTTCTACTTTCTGTAGCAGATCTGAGCGTGCCGGTCCAGCTCGGTTCACTGAACCTCTACTATTTACCAGCCAGGTTGCTTGTGCTAAATGTTTTTCCCAGTTTTCAAAGATCCCCCCCCATGGCTTTAAGAGTGGTCTTCAGCAAACCGTTGTAGCGTTCAATCTTCCCTGCAGCTGGTGCATAGTAGGGAATGTGGAATATCCACTCAATGCCGTGCTCTTTGGCCCAGCTCTTTACAAGGTTGTTTTTGAAATGAGTTCCATTGTCTGACTCAATCCTCTCTGGAGTTCCATGTCTCCACAGGATTTGTCTCTCCAGACCAAGAATGGTGTTGCGCGCAGTTGCATGTGGAACTGGATAAGTTTCCAACCATCCAGTGTTTGCCTCTACCATAGTAAGCACATACTGCTTACCAGAACGAGAACGTGGTAGAGTGATGTAGTCAATCTGCCAAGCTTCACCATACTTGTACTTGGACCATCTGTCACCATACCATAAGGGCTTAAGTTGCTTTGCCTGCTTAATAGCAGCACAAATGTCACAGTCATGGATGACTTGTGTGATAGCATCCATGGAAATGTCTATGGATCTGTCACGTGCCCACTGGTAGGTTGCATCTCTGCCTTGATGTCCTGACGAATCGTGAGCCCACCGAGCTACGAATATCTCACCTCGGTGTTTCCAGTCGAGATCAAGATCAGAGTCCATGTCTACTTGAGAAACTCTTGCAGCTAGATCTGCCTGATGGTTGTTGTTGCTGTTCCTCAGTAGCTTTGCTCTTAGGAATGTGAGCATCAATGTGTCTCACCTTCACTGGAATTCTCTCGATTCGATCAGCAATGTCCTGCCACAGGTCAGCTGCCCATATAGGCTTTCCTTTCTCTGCCAACCACTCTTTTTCCAGTTCTTTAGCCAACCCACAGAGCATTGGCTACCATCCATGAGTCGGTGTAGAGATAAAGCTTTGGCCACCTCTCACGTTCAGCTACGTCGAGAGCTAGCTGGACAGCTTTTACCTCTGCGAACTGACTGGATTCTCCTTCTCCATCCTTTGCCTCTGCAACTCGGCGTGTTGGACTCCACACTGCAGACTTCCACCTTCGCTTGTTCCCGACAAGACGACAGGAACCGTCTGTGAACAAAGCATATTCTTTTCATCATCAGAAAGGTCATTGTAAGGAGGAGCTTCCTCAGCATGAGTTACTCTCTCCTCTGGAGGTTTAGTGCAGTTGGTACCTTCAGGCCAACTCGAGATCACCTCCACCAGACCAGGTCTTTCAAGATTTCCCATTCGAGCTCTCTGTGTTATCAGAGCCATCCACTTAGACCAGGTGGAATCTGTTGCATGATGTGGTGTGGAACCTTTGCCTTTGAACATCCAATTCAAAACTGGTAATCTGGGAGCTAAGAGAAGTTGTGATTCAGTTCCAATCACTTCAGAAGCTGCTTTCACTCCTTCATAGGCAGCTAGAATCTCTTTCTCTGTTGGAGTGTAATTAGCCTCTGAACCTCTGTAACCTCGACTCCAAAAACCAAGAGGTCGTCCACGTGTCTCACCTGGACCTCTCTGCCACAAGCACCAGGTTGGACCATTGTCACTTGCAGCCGTGTACAAAATGTTCTTAATGTCTGGAGCATCTCGGACAGGTCCCAGACCCATTGCTTGAACCACCTCTTGCTTTATCTGGTCAAAAGCTGCTTGTTGTTCAGGTCCCCAGTGGAAATTGTTTCTCTTTCGAGTCGCATCATACAGAGGTTTCACAATCTGACTGTATCCAGGAATGTGCAGTCTCCAAAATCCCACTATCCCCAAGAAACGTAGAGTTTCTTGCTTGTTCATGGGATTGGCCATGGTAGAGACTCTATTACCACATCCACTGGAATGTGTCGCGTCCATCCTGCCACCGCACTCCCAGAAACTGGATCTCTCTGGTAGGTCCTTTCACCTTGTCTCGCTTGATGGCAAAACCTGCATTCAGGAGAATGTCAATGACTTTGTTACCTTTCTCGAAGACTTCCTCAGCAGTTTTACCCCAGATGATGATATCGTCGATGAACTGGAGGTGTTCTGGAGCACCACCTTTCTCCAGAGCATTGTGAATCACTGCATGACAGATGCTGGAGCTGTGGATCCAGCCCTTTGGCAATCTGTTGAAAGTGTGCTGGATTCCTCTCCAGGTGAAAGCAAACTGAGGCCTACATTCCTCTGCTATGGGAATAAAGAAGAAGGCATTAGCAATGTCTATGGTAGCATACCATTTGGCCTCTTTGGATTCCAGCTCATACTGGAGTTCCATCATGTCTGGTACTGCTGCACTCATAGGTGGAGTTACTTCATTCAGAGCTCGGTAGTCGACTGTCAGACGCCAGTCTCCATTCTGCTTTCGCACAGGCCACACTGGACTGTTGAAAGGGGAATGAGTTTTGCTGATGACTTTCTGACTCTCCAACTGACGAATCAGATTCTGAATGGGCAACAGAGAGTCACGGTTCGTTCTGTATTGTCTGTGATGCACAGTCTGAGAAGCAACCGGCAATTTAATGTCCTCAATCTTATGTTGTCCCACAATTGCAGATTCATCAGAAAGATCAGGTCTAACAGACAGCTTCAGCTTTTGTCCATCAACTTCTACAGATGCTACTCCAAAAGCCCATTTGTAACCTTTAGGGTCTTTGAAACGCCCTTCTCTCAGAAAATCAATTCCCAGAATACAAGGTGCGTCAGGTCCGGTCACAACTGTGTGCTTCCTCCACTGTTTACCAGTTAAACTTATATCAACCTCCACCTTAGTTAACTCTTGAGATCCACCAGTGACTCGCAGAATAGTTATAGCTTCTGATCCCTGATAATTTGATGGCATTATAGTGCACTGAGCCCCTGTGTCAACCAAGGCCCTGTACTTCTGAAATTGTGAAGTGCCAGGCCACTGGATGTACACATCCCAATAGATTCTATTATCTCTGTTACCCCTCTCCTCCCCCTGGCGGGAGGCAGGGCACCCCTAGTTATGGGGAACATGCCCACATGTGCAATGAGCACATGGTGCAGTGTTAGAACTGGAGCCACTGTTGGAGCTACTAGAGTTGTCCTGGGGGGACTGTGGAAGTAACAACTACCCTTCTGGTATTGCTACCTCGGGTTCTGCCACTTTGCAGTTCCCTCAGTCTCCTGAAAAGATTAGCAGTTGGTTGACCATCCCATCTGTTCATGTTCTCACCAAACTGATCACGCAGAGTTATCCAAATACTCCCACGTGATTGCCTTGGTGGTCTGTTTTGGTTGGATCTGTTTTGGAATGCCCTGTTTTGGAATGACATCCTTAGAGGATGCCTATTCCTCACAGAGGAAACCTGTATCCATCTGGAGGAAGAACTGGAATTATCTCTTTGTGTCAACTGGGATATGGAATTTATAATTTCATCCTTCAGCTCTTTCATGCAATTCTCAATTTTTCCAGACAGAGTTTCAATGGCTGAAACCAACGAAACACGTGTCATGCTATCCTCCAATTGTCTCATTTGATCAGTCAATTGGCCAACCGTAGGAGAAGCTCCGCCATAATTTCTTGCCACAATTCTGCTTGCCAGAATATTTTCATAATTAGGAGGAGCAAGTTTGATGAGTTTTTTAGCAAGACCAGTTCCTACAGGAATTTCATCAGGATTCAGAGTCTCATGGTCATCATAGAGTACCTCTCTGACAGCAAATTCTCTCAGACGCTTAATTCCTTCCTCTATGGTAGTCCAGGGCTTAGGATTCCATGGAAGATCATCTCGGGAAGGATATCTCATGAGGGTTGCCATTAAAAGGTGTATCCACAGAGTCACCTTACCGAGAGTCCTGCCTAGATGTCTATCTATTCCATTATCCTTTGAGAGAGTTCCTAGTTGAGCTGCTGACTTGTCTCCAACCATTAGAGCTGGAGCACCTGTATCATAGCATCTACCAAGCCAAGCTAGGATTGGCTCCTTATCTGCTCTGATGTAATCTTTACGCACATTCCTTATCTCTTCTCTTGGGGAAGAACAGTCCAGAATATCATCTGACTCCTCCTCTTCCTCCTCTTCCTGAACTTGTTGTCCCATTAATCTTATTGTCACTCTCCTAAGAATCTCTTTAAGGTCAGGAGTACCACCTCTTGTCCTGCTATCAGCAATTTGCCCTGCATCTCCATCCAGTGATGTTCTCAATAACTTAGCTATATCTTTAAGACAAACCTTCTCCTCCTCCTCAGCAGGGTCTCTTAAAGCAGAAGTTCCCTCACCAGCATCAGCTTCTGAATCAGCTTTGGTCTTTTCCACCTCTCGTCTTTAAAACAGCTACCTGCTTAACTGGAGCTGTGTTTGAATTTACAGCTGGCTTAACAGAAGCTGACAGGTTTTGAGACGGATCAGCTGCTGTGGAGGACACTTCCGGTCCTGCTGAAGAAGAAGGAGGAACTGGCTTTGCCGCATTAATGGCTGCCGAGGACAGGGGAGCCGCCATGTTAGGCGCTGCCGCTGCCGCAGCAGCTGGCTGATTGCCAGAACCACCAACAGCACCGTTCAGAGCAGCCTTTCCCATGGACTTTTTAGCTTGATCTTTAACTGATACAGATCCTCCATTCTCCTCATCACTAGATATTTCTGGGCTCGAGTTAGAGCTGTTCTTTCTCCTCTTGGGTCTACGCCTAATTACAAAACAGGCCTTAGACACTTTCTTCTCCCGGTACAGAGCATAAAACAAGTACACATTGCTTATCACCAACAGCAGGATTGCACACATCAAATAAATCACCTTCGGATCCCAGCCATCACTTAAAACTACCCTTTCACCAACTGGGATCTTAAACTCCTTTATCTCTATGGGCAGAGTGGTTGAGGTCACATTCCTGTATCTATTAAGCCAAAAGAATCCCAGGCACCGGTCATAGAGAAGCTGAATCTTATACTTAAACCATAAATACAATTTATACATCAAGTATCTGCTTAAGCGATCGAAAATCAATCCTAGGACATGCTTATAGATAAGGACCCCAAAAATTGAAAAAAACAGACGCTCTAAAAGCCAAAACACTTTCATCTTTGCAACTCCGACCTGAGCAGACAATAAATCAAGCAACTTTTGCTCTGCTTCTGGACAGCAACTATCCACAAGCCGCGCGTTGCGCGCCAATTAAAAATATGTGGAGGGGTGAGAAAGTTCCCTCCCCACACACAGGGAAAGAAATCACAGCTCAGTCGGAAAAGCAGATGAAAGCTATATTTACAGGCATAAATGGAATGCAATGAATATATACACAAATATACAATATTTACAATATATACAGGAAAATACAGCAATGAACACAATGCAGAAAAACCTTTTCCCTCCAGCCGGCCAGGGGTGTTCCCTGAACCCCCCTCTCTCCCTCCCCACTTCCCCTTTTTCCCAAAAAGAGTTAGAGAGAGAGAGAAAGGCAATTAAGGAAGGAAAATTCTGTTAGCTCAGAAAGTGCATGCAAGAATTAGTGTTCTTATCTGGTTAGCTGTTAACTCAAGGCCGTTCCTGCTTCAGAAAGAGAGAAGCTGTCCAGCCCACAGGAACAGAGAAGCACAGACTGCACCCAGCCTGAACCCAGACCAGACACAGACTGAACCAACAGAACCCAAACTCAAAACTGCACCCTCCAAGCCACCAATGAAATTAGTTTAGACTATCTTGTTTTTGTTCAAATATCAAAAACATTCAGCCGAAGTGTTCAGCAACTGTCTCTTTCTTTAAGGCATAGCCTAAACCGGTCACAAATATCTTTAAACATGTTTCTGTTTTGAGTTGAAATAAACCTTCCCTGTACAATAGAGCTAAAATTAATTTTGGCTCAATCCTATCACTTAAGACACGTACTAAATTGTAGTGGAAGATTGTTACAGAGACATTAAATGCATTTGAAAACCCATCCACAATGCCTGCAATTCACTTTTCTGGTGAATATATCGAGTATCTGGCCATTTATCCAAGTATACTTTTGTGAGGCTTTAACTAAATTTGGATGCTGTCTGACCAACTCACAAAACCCAGGTAATTCAAAGAAGGATTATCTTATTATTTATTTATTTTGTTCGGTTTTATTTGTTTTAAATGTAAACATTTCTCAATAAATATGAAGATTTATAATCTTGATTATGGTTTCTAAGAAATCAGTCAAGGAATTTAGGAAACCAGCTTGGCTAAGGATATGCTGATGAAACTGAGACACAAGATGGGTACACCTAGGCAGTGGAACCATAGACATGCATGCTGGAAAGAACGCAGGGATACTGTTTGGGAGTATATGGATGGGAACTCTATGGCACAGCCAGAGCTAAATCTGGCAGAGAATGCTAAAAATATCTTCTACAAGTATGTCAATCAGAAAATGAAGGCAAAACAAATTGTACTCCCTCTGATAAATGAGATGAGCATTTGATGCCATCTGACACGAAGACGGCAGAGGTACTCAACAATTTTATTTGCCTCAGTTTTTAACTGCAATTGCTCTTTCCACACCTGTCAAGTCCTTGTATCTTAAGGCAGATACTGGATGAATGAACTCTCACTTATTGTAGGACATTAGGTTTGAGATTACGTGAGGAACCTAAAAATACAGAATTCAATGGGACTCAATTAGATACATCTCAGAGTACTTGCTGGGATCTTGCTGATAGAGTTGGTAAGCTGCTCTCCATCATATTTGAAAAATCATGGTAGTCAGGCAAAGTTTTCACTTACTAGAAGGTCCTTTTACAGGTCCTGTCTAACAGAAATCATCCTAAGATTCATTCTTTGATTGTATAATAGTTCTTTAAGACATTGATCTCACATACATGTGTGGACAGAAACTTAACTACATGCCAGTGAAAAGCATTTCATTATTTTCTCCTGCCAAAGAGATTTTCTTCCTTTCCTGTGCTCTCTGTGTAATTAACAAAGTGAAAATCTGCCCACACTACATCAGCAGAGAACAGAATAGCACAGCTTTAAAAGAATTTCAACACCTGAATTTTCTACTTATAAAGTCCAAATGATAGAATTCTGTAGTCTATTCTCATGCTTCAGCCAATTAATTTACATAATTTAAAATAACAAGTCTTTAAAATGCATATTCTTCCACAGCTCTTGGTAGATGTCAGTCTCATAACATTATATTAAAATAGCCTTGGGTCATTAATTTCAAAGAGTGGTAAATCATACTCAGAAACTATGTCACTAATAACCATGATTTACTAAGCTTGAAAAAAAAGAAACTCTGTTGGGTTTTTTTTCTCACACAAATTTGTTGAAGTAACTATGACATTCTCTGGGTAATGAAGAGCTGCCTGATTTCCAGAGGGAATGTGGGGGGAAAAAATAATAAAAGTGATAAAAACATTTTAAAAAGAAAGATAAAGTGTGGTTTTTTTTTTCTCACATATGAACTATTTTTCTTAACAAATGAAAGAAGCTAAGCATACAGTTAGGGAACACAAAAAAAACACCAATCAAACAACAACGACAAAAAAAAAACCCAACCCCATGAAACAAAACAAAACAAGACATGAAGATTTATAAAAATAAAATACATGGAAAGGCTGGACAGGCTGCATTGACGGACTGAGGTCGGTTGTATGAGGTTTAACGAAGCCAAGTGCTGGGTCCTGTACTTGGGCCACAACAACCCTGCTATAACACTAAAGGCTTGAGGCAGAGTGGCTGGAAAGTTGCTTGGCAGAGAAGGACCCTGAACATGAGCCAGCAGTGTGATCAGGTGGCCAAAATGGTCAAAGGCATCCTGTCTTGCATCAGCCTGCTCTTAAACACCTCCAGGCATGGGGGCTCAACCAGCCCCCTGGACAACCCATTCCAGGGCTTGACCACTCCCATGGTGAAGAACTTCCTCCTCACATCTAGCCTGAATCTCCCTACCTCCAGCTTTATTCTATTCCCCCTAGTCCTATCACTACCTGATGGCCTGAGAAGTCCCTCCCCAGCCTTCCTGTAGCCCCCCTTCAGATACTGGAAGGCCACAATGAGGTCACCTCGGAGCCTTCTCTTATCCAGACTGAACAGCCCCAACTCCCTCAGTCTGTCCTCATAGGAGAGCTGCTCCAGACCTCTGATCATCCTCATGACCCTTCTCTGGACAACTTCCAGCACCTCCATATCCCTCTTGTAATAGGGACCCCAGAACTGGATGTAGTACTCCAGGTGGGGTCTCACCAGAGCTGAGTAGAGGGGGAGAATCACCTCCCTTGACCTGCTGGCCACACTTCTCCTGATGCAGCCCAGGATCTGATTGGCTTTCCAGGCTGCAAGTGCACATTGAGAGCTCCTGTTGAGCTTCTCGTCCACCAGCACCCCCAAGTCTCTGTCCTCTGGGCTGCTCTCCAGCCAGTCCCTGCCCAGCCTGGATTTGTGCCTGGGATTGCTTCAACACAGATGCAGGACCCTGCACTTGGTCTTGCTGAAGCTCATGAGGTTGGCTTGTGCCCACCTCTCCAGCCTCTCAAGGTCCCTCTGGATGGCATCCCTTCCCTCCTGCGTGTCTGCTGCACCACACAGCTTGGTGTCATCAGCAAACTTGCTGAGGGTGCACTCAATGCCACTGTCCATGTCACCCACAAAGATGTTGAACAAGACTGGTCCCAGGACTGATCCCTGAGGGACTCCGCTTGTCACTGGCCTCCACTGGGACATGGACCCATTGACAGCCACTCTTTGGGTGAAGCCATCAAGCCAGTTCTTTATCCATCTAGTGATCCACCCATCAAACCCATGTGTCACCAGTTTGGAGACCAGGATGTGGTGCAGGACAGTGTCAAAGGCTTTGCTCAGGTCCAGGTAAACGACATCATTTGCTCGCCCCTCATCTATTAATGTTGTCACCTGTTCATAGAAGGCCACCAGGTTTGTCAGGCAGGATTTGTCCTTGGCAAAGCCATGCTGACTGCTCCCAATCACCTCTTCACTACTCTTCTGAGTCAGTAGTGCCTCCAGGAGGATCTGTTCCATGATCTTTCCGGGCACCGAGGTGAGACTGACTGGCCTGTAGTTCCCTGGTTCCTCCTTCTTACCCTTTTTGAAAATGGGAGCAATGTTTGCCCTTTTCCAGTCTGTGGGGACTTCCCCAGTCTGCCATGACTTTTGGAATAGAATAGAGAGGGGTTTAGCAACCTCATCTGCCAGTTCTCTCAGTACCCGTGGGTGTATCCCATCGGGTCCCATGGACTTGAACACTTTCAGGTTCTTCAGATGATCACCAACCTGAGCTTCACTTACAATGGGCAGTTCTTTCTCCCCGTCCCTGACATCATCTTCCATGAGACCAGGAGTGTGGCTGGAGGCCCTTGCAGTGAAGACTGAGGTAAAGAAGTTATTGAGTACCTCAGCCTTTTCCACATCACTTGTGACCAATTCACCAGTTTCCTTTCTGAGGGGTCCCACACCTTCCCTACTCTTCTTCTTACCATTAATATACCTGTAGAAGTTCTTAGTGCTCCCTTTAACCTCCCTGGCTAGATTCAATTCAAACTCTGCTTTGGCTTTCCTAACCAGGCCTCTTGCTGCTCGGGCAGCTTCCTTATATCCCCCCTGTTCTATCTGTCCTTCCCTCCACTTCCTGTAGTTTCCTTTTAAGTAATAGTGTGTCCAGTAGTTCCTTGTTCATCCAGGCAGGCCTCCTAGCATTCTTTCCTGCTTTTCTCTTCGTTGGTATACATAGCTCCTGGACACAGAGGAAGTGGTCCTTGAATACTGACCAGCTGTCCTGGGTCCCTCTTCCCTCCAGGGCTTTGTCCCATGACACTTTGGCTAGCAGATCCCTGAAGCAATCAAAGTCTGCACACCTAAAGTCTAGGGTTGTAAGCTTAGAATGGGTCCTCCTGATTGCCTGGAGGATATTAAATTCAACTGCTTCATGGTCACTCCAGCCAAGGCTGTCTCTGAGCCTCACACTGGTTACCAGCCCTTCCCTGTTGGTGAGAACAAGGTCCAGCATAGCACCTTTTCTTGTTGGTTCCTCTACCATTTGGAGGAGGAAGTTATCTTCTGTGCAGTCCAGGAACATCCTGGATTGCTGGTGCCTTGCTGTGATGTCCCTCCAGCAGATGTCAGGGTGGTTGAAATCACCCATGAGGACCAGGGCTTGTGACCTGGAAGCCACTTCTATTTGCCTGTGGGGGGCCTCATCTGCTTGGTTCTGCTGGTCAGGTGGCCTGTAGGAGACCCCCACAGTAATATCTCCTTCCCCTGTCTTGCCTTTGGTTTTAACCCATACACTCTCAACCATCTCATCATCCCTCCCCAGGTGGAGCTCCACCGATTCCAGCTGGTTCTTGACATAGAGGACAACACCTCCTCCTCTCCTTCCCTGCCTATCCTTCCTAATGAGCTTATACCTGTCTATCTCTGTCTATCCCTACATTCCAGTCATGGCAATCATCCCACCAAGTTTCAGTAATAGCCACTATGTCATGGCATTCCAGCAGCACAGTGGCCCTTAATTCATCCTGTTTGTTGCCCAAGCTGCATGCATTTGTATAGAAGCACTTCAGCTGGGCTGGCCCTGTTGTCCTCTTGTGCCAATTCCCCTTGGTTTCACAGAGTGTCCTGGTGTCACTTTCAATGTCTCCAGGGATGGGGCCTCAAGTACCTTCCTGGGCAACCTGCTTCAGTGTTCCACTACCCTCATGGTAAAGAACTTGTTCCTAACATCCAAAATATAAGATATACCTATATATATAATTTTTTTCCATCTGCAGGTTTTACTTTGAAGGTATCATATAAGCCCTCCATTTTTTCAGGTAATTCATGAGAGTGGCATAGCGCAAACACTTTACACACCTCTGGAGTCTGTTATGGTACACTTAAACTAAATATTTTACAATGACTTAAAGGTACAATGTCAGAGCTTTGTCAGGTATTTTCTGTGTGAATATAGCTTCATAGGTCTTTCTTCATTGTTTTCTTTTAATTGCAGATGAAAATATAATTTTTGCTTTGCAGTTGACATAGTTCAAAATAACCATGTTTCAGAGAAACGTATCTTTGCATCAGTTCCACATCAGAAAGAATGTGGTGTTTTGACTTTGTCATAAATATTACAGTTATGAATGAGAGGCAGAGATATTAATTAAAAATGTTTAAAATGTATAAATGTACAATCTATGCAAAAAAATATTTACAGTTAATATTTACAGGTACAGGCATTCAGTTGAAAGAATCATCTCTACAGAATGTATATATGTAAGGAATTTGAACAATTTAAATGAATTAGAAAATTTCAAAACAGCACTTAGTTTGAAGGAGAGGACTGGCTGGTGAACAGGCAAGTCCACAAAACAGAGCAGTTTGGCACAAACCTTAACAGAAACTTTATAGGAAAATATTTGTTTTACTCACAAATTAGAATTTTTGTGGAATCTTTCTTAGGTACTGAATTTGTAATCCAGAAATTAGGACACAGATGTGCCTGAATAAGCAGAGCCAAAATAGCACCAACTGCATGGTGTGCTGTGCTGCATGGCTGCTGTTTTTGGCAGAGCACAAGTTCCTGGTGCCTTCTGGGGAAACTCTTGGAGGCTTTTGCAGCTTAGTCTGTGGGCTCTGTTGCCTGAGAAGGGGCTTCCCACTCGGAGGAAAGCCTTGCCACCCAGGGTTTGCAGGGCAGAGTATGATGAAGAGTTTATTAATTTATGGATTATGAATTATGAATATATTTTATTGTTTAAAATATTAATAACTGATTAATCAAAATTTTATATACATATTCTAGTGCACAATTGTGAAAAATATCCTATAAGTGGTTTAGTATTTACAATTTGGTCCCAATTAGAATATTTACAAGAATTAATTTATATTAATGGAATGAAGGATGTGATTCCACTGCTTGTCCACTAGGTGGCGACTCGACAGGATGTTGGCGGCTCCTTAACTCTATACAGAGAGTATTACAATGGGTCAGAGGCTTGAACTGGAAATGTGAGGCTGCTAGGTGTGGGTGCTTTGAACTGAATGTTAGAGAGTGGAAAGTATGTAGAAGGTACACTGTGGCCTTTGTAGTGAGGTAAGGTGCTAGACTGCAGTAGAGCGGCTGGCGGGCAACCTTTTCCCTTCTGTGGCAGCAGAGAGGGGGCAGAAAGTAGTCTAGATGCTAGGCAGATCCCCTTAGAAGGACTTGGATGGCTCCATGTATTTACAATATTATACAGGTATTTACAAGGTGAAAACAGCAAGGAAACCCCTCTGGATGAGGGAAAACTGCCCTGCTTCCCCCCTAACCTTCCCTCCCCCCCTTTCCTCTGTTTAATTAGGAGAAAAGAGAGAAGATGTTAGAAAGCTCAGTTAGTGCACTTATCTCAATGTCATTAGATAAAATCCCTTCCAGTGAAGCAGCCAAGCAGCCAGAAGAAAGAGAAAGAGGAAAGAAGTGGAATGTGAGATATTTCTAGAGGTACATCACACATCTGGCTAACTAAATTCATTTAGAATAATCTTTTGTTTTCCTTTTTACACCCAACTGTGGATTTGTTTCTATTTCTCCACTCTTCTGCTCAAAAATCTGCAGCTAAATTTCAAAGGCATAACCTGAAATTGTCACAGCCTTTAAAATCTGTTACAGGTTTTTGAGCAGAAAAGTAGAAACATATAAATAAATTAGTATCAGGTGTAAAAAGGAAAACAAAAAGATAATTCTAAACAATTCCATTGGACAAAATATCTAGTATAAAATGGCTGTACCAAAACAATTCTTTCTCTTTTCTGATCTCTTCTCCTCTCACTTCACTCAGGAAAGATTAACCTGCTTTTGGCTGACCTTGGCTGCATTTTTTTGGTTAAGTCTAACCACTCCTTTCTCTTTGTTCCTTTCTCCCTTTGGGACAGGGGGTGGAGGGAGCTGCTCTCTAACCAGGGGAATTTCATGTGATTTGTTAGTTGCAAATATCTGTAAATATTGCAAAATACTGTCTATTTTGTACATATTCATTGCATCCCATTTCAGAGCGTAGTTTTCTTGTAAATACAGCTTCCATTTGCTTTCCAATTGAGCTACTCTGGCAAAGTTAATATTGGGGGAAATTTCAACTCACCATAGTCCCCTTGGAGTGTCAGGAAGTGGTCCTGTGGGGTTGGCCTGGCAGGGCTGGTAGGGCTGGACCCTGGACAGGGTCGGCCTTTGCAGTAATAGGCTTACGGACTGGCAAGAATAGAATCATAGAATCATAGAATCATAGAATCAATGAGGTTGGAAGACACCTCAAAGATCATTGAGTCCAACCTGTCACCACAGACCTCATGACTACTAAACCATAGCACCAAGTGCCATGTCCAATCCCCTCTTGAACACCTCCAGGGATGGTGATTCCACCACCTCCCTGGACAGCACATTCCAATGGCAAACGACTCTCTCGGTGAAGAACTTTCTCCTCACCTCCAGCCTAAACTTCCCCTGGCACAGCTTAAGACTGTGTCCTCTTGTTCTGGTGCTGGTTGCCTGGGAGAAGAGACCAACCCCTTCCTGGCTACAACCTTCCTTCAGGTAGTTGAACACAGCAATAAGGTCTCCCCTGAGCCTCGTCTTCTCCCAGCTAAACAACCCCAGCTCCCTCAGCCTCTTCTTACAGGGCTTGTGCTCAAGGACTCTCACCAGCCTTGTTGCCCTTCTCTGGACACGTTCAAGAGTCTCAATGTCCTTCTTAAATTGAGGGGCCCAGAACTGGACACAGGACTCAAGGTGTGGCCTAACTAGTGCCAAGTACAGAGGCAGAATGACTTCCCTGTTCCTGATGGCCATGTTATTCCTGATGCAGGCCAGGATGCCATTGCTTGAGCAAAGAGAGAGAGCAAAGAGAAAAAGTCAACTTGTTTACAAGTTGGGGTACTACTTGTAAGTTTCTTGAGGCCAGATTTGACCAATGGGCACTCTTGTAAACAGCCAGCTTTAGCCTATAGAAAGTGCGAAGCTAGAATTATGCCCATACTTGGCAGTAGCATGAGCATCCCATGTGATGGGTGCATGTAGGTGTTCACCCCTTAGAAGGCAGGTGAGTTTGTTTGTGCCACCTGGCTGATGCCTTGGTCTTTGTTCCTTTCCTCAGGAAAGGAGAGGGATGTGTCCATATATGCTGGGACAAGTTTCCCTTATTAGGGGCATAGTTCTGGGCATATAGTGCCTTCACTGCACACAGCAAAACAGCTCCTCAGTGAGGGGCTTTGGGAGGGTGGTGACTTCCTCCACTGTTCATAGGGTTTGGCCAGGACAGCTGCTGGCTGGACAAAGTGATGTCCCCACTTGCAGGGCTGTAGCAGTCCGGGATGATTGATGCACATGGGCTACCAGAGTTCCCAGAAGGGAGCGGGAAGAGGGAGTTTGAGCAAACATGTAGGGACACGTCCTAGCAGTATTTGGAGCATAAGTCTGGGCACAAGCATCCTTCACCACAGACTTCCCTAAAGATTGCAGATTTGAAAACCTGTTATTTTATTTGAAAACATTTTATTCCTGAAAATGTTTATTTGCATAAAGTTAACAAATAACAGCTTTATAGTAAGTTTCCATCTATAATTTGCTGAAGTGTGTACCGATTGTAGTCTGAGAGGTTGTCCCAAAGGGACTGAATATAGGTAAAGTATTTGATGATAAAAACACCAACAGAGTGGCTGCAGAGGCTGAGGTAAAATATTCAGCTAGCCACAAGCTGCTGAAGGCAAACTTTGTTACAGATTCATGGCCAGACATACAAAATAAATTAAAAAAGATGGAAGATGACTGGAAAAAAGGCAGGTCATTCTGAGAGGGCTATCCTAAACAAGTATTCAAGGTAGTGCGGGAGGAAGACAGTTACACTGAATAGGGAGTCTCCTGGGGTCAGAACAGAAAAATACTACAGTAGTAGGGGCAAAAGGGGAGGGCTGTACATCCCTCCCTTTAAGGCTGAGTTAAGCCAGACAGTGTTAGACCCCATGAACAAAACTGGGAGGGAATAGAGTACTTAGTTGAGGCACTTTAACAGAAGTATGGCAAAGGAGGAGAGGCAGGCAAAAAGAGGAAGGACCTGAAGCATTCTGGTGTCTCAGTTCATCTTCTGGGTCACTGAGGTTGTGGTAGGGTGAGACGCATATATATGTTCCTTCTGGGGCTGGTGGTTTCTATTCCTTGGTTGGGTTGAGCTGCTCAGAACAATGGGAGGCCACTGGTCTTGCAGTCTATGATGATGTTTCCATGGTGGTGGCACCTGTGGAAATGGTAGCAATAAGTGGTGTGAGCAATCTGGCAGTATAAGCTTAGAGCCTGACATGGTGGTAGGCCATGCTCAGCATAAGCTCAGAAGTAGCTAGCAGTTTAGCAAAACAGTGCTGTGCAAGCAGCATGTAACCAAAGCAAGGTACAACCTCACGTGTTAGTAGTAGCTTGACCTCATCATGTACAGGTTGTATATACGCAAAGCATGGTTGCATATATTGTGTAATAGCTCCTATTTTTTTTTTTTTTGTTTGTCTTTCCCAGTAGGTCACGTGGCCAGGGATAGGGATGGTTGCAACTCGCAGCAAAGCTGCCTTCGAAAGATCACTGTCAACCCAGGCTGGGGTCGAACATAAGCAGGTAGGTGTCCAGGCAACTGGCTGCAGAGAGTGCTGGAGCCTGGCACTTGAAATGGAGGGTAGTGGAGACAACACCTGCATTAGATGTGAGCACATCAACTATCTGCTTAACCTAGTGGCTGAACTGAAGGAGGATGTTGGTAGACTTAGAACTGTAAGGGAATATAAAAGGCAGTTGAACTCGAATAACCAGGCTCTGTAGGCTCCCTTAGCAGAGGCTGTTTAATCCAAAGCAGTTGGGAATGGACGCAGGTCACTCTTAAGAGATGCAAAGTAAAACCTCCTTTGCCTTCCCTCACCTTTTCCGCTGCCCTTGGAAAACAAATATGGGACACTGGAAGTTGAGGGTGAGGTGTTTCTGATGCCAGAGGACACAGCATCTGAGGTGTTGCCTAAGGCAAAACAACTGAATGTAAACCAGCCTTCCCCCAGCATCAGGACTTGTTCCCTCAAAAAAAAAAGAGGAGGGTAACTGTTATTGGTGATTCCCTCCTGAGGGGAACAGAGGGTCCGATACGTTGGCCAGATCCTTCTCACAGGGAAGTTTGCTGTCTGGTCTGGTGCAGCCCTCTGATTACTATCCCTGAATAGTCATGCAGTTAGGAAATTATGATGTTGTAACCAGAACTCCCAGGGCTATCAAAAATTACTTCAAGGCCCTGGAAGAACTGGTTGAGGAGTCAGGGGCAAATAATTTTTTCATCAATAGCCTTAGTTGCAGGAGGGAATGCCAAAAGGAGCAGGTCAGCAGCTGTAATTAACAAGTGGCTTAGAGGCTGGTGCTACCAAAAGAATTTTGGGATTTTTGATCTTGGGGAACCTTCTATTGCACCAGGTGAGCTAGCAACAGATGGAGGACATCTGTCCCAGAGGAGGGGAAAGATCTTAGCGTATGAGAACGACCTATCCCCCAAAGGGAAAAAAAATATAGGAAGGGAGTTGGCAGGTTTTTAAACTAGATTTAAAGGGGAAAGGTGTTGAAAACAGTCCCTCCAGACAGGGGTCTGGGGGTGGTAAGCTGGAGTCAGGGGTGAAACCAACAGCCCAGCTGCAGTGCATGTACACTAATGCATGAAGTATGGGCAACAAACAAGAGGAGCTGGTAGCCTTGTTGTAGCAGGGAAGTTATGATATAGTTGCCATCACAGAGATGTGGTGGGATGACTCACATGACTGGAGCACTGTAATTGATGGCTACAGGCCCTTCAGGAGAGACAGGGGAGGGAGAAGGGGTGGAGGGGTGCCCCTGAGCATCAGGGAGGCACGAGATGCCATAGAACTAGAGATCAGGGATGACCAGATTGAGTGCTTGTGGGTAAAAATTAGGGGGAAGACCATCCATCCATCCTGTCAAGAGCCCTTCTACCCTCTAACAGATCAACACCTGCCCCCATCTCAGTGTCATCTGCAAATTTAGTGATGATTGACTCAATCCCCTCATCCAGATCATTAATGAAGATATTAAAAAGCATGGGGCCCACACTGATCCCTAGGGGACACCACTAGTGACTGGCTGCCAGCTGGATGTGGCACCATTCACCACCACTCTCTGGGCTCAGTCACTTCTTAACCCAGCACAGAGTGCACCTGTCCAAGCCACAGGCTGACATCTTGGCCAGGATTTTGCTGTGGGGGACCGTATCAAAGGCCTTGCTGAAGTCCAGGTAGACCACAGCCACAGCCTTCTCTACATCCTCCAGGCACATAACCTGATCCTAGAAGGAGATCAGGTTGGTCAGACAGGACCTGACCTTCCTAAATCCATGCTGGGTGGGCCTCATCCCTTGGCCATCATTTAGGTGCATTGTGATTGCACTCAAGATGACCTGTTCCATAATCTTGCCTGGCACTGAGGTCAGGCTGACAGGCCTGTAGTTCCTTGGTTCCTCCTTCTGGTCCTTCTTGTAGATGGGCTTCGCATTGTCCAGCTTCCAGTCATCTGGGACCTCTCCATTGAGCCAGGACTGTTGAAAAATGATGGAAACCAGCTTGGCCAGCTCATTTGCCAGCTCTCAGCACCTTAGGGTGGATCCCATTCAGTTCCATGGACTTGTGGGGATCCAAGTGGCTAAGCAAGTCACTAACTACTTCCTCCTGGACTACAGGGAGACTATACTGCTCCCTGACTCCATCCACCAGCTCAGGAGGCCAGTTGTCTTGAAGAAAACAAATCCCGCTATTGAAAATTGAGGTAAGGAAGGTGTTAAGTACCTCTGCCTTTTCTTCATCTTTAGTAACCATATGCCTCTCCATGTCCACTAAGGAGTGAAGGTTGTCCTTGCCCTTCCTCTTGCCTTTAATATATTTGAAAAAGGATTTGTTGTCCTTCACAGCAGAGCCCAGTCTAAGCGCTAAATGGGCTTTTGCCTCTCTATTTTTTTCTTGCATGACCTAGCAACATCCTTAAACATTTCATGGGTGACTTCTCCTTCTTTCCAAAGATGAGACACCTTATTTTTTCCCCTTAATTTGCTCCTGTGCCTTCAAGACTTCTTTCTTGAAGTAGGTCCAGCCCTCCTGGACCCCTTTGTTTTTAAGTGCTGTTTCCCAAGGTGCCTTCTGAGTTACATCCTTGAGTAATCTGATATCTGCCCTATGTAAGTCCAGAGTGGAGGTTTTGCAGCTGCCCCTCTTAGCTTGACTGCAAATTGAAAACTCAGTTATCTCATGGTCACTGGACCCCAGACAGCCTCCAACCACCATATCTCCCACCATCCCTTCTCTATTGGTGAAAAGAAGATCAAGAAAAGCCCTATCCCTGGTAGGCTTATGTAGCAGCTGGGATAAGAAGCTGTCCTCTACGAACTCTAAGAGCCGTCTAGACTGCCTCCCCTCTGCTGTGTTGAGTTCCCAGCAGCTATCAGGCAGGTTAAAATTGCCCAGAAGAATGAGGTCTGGTGATCTTGAGACAGCCTCTAGATGCCTATAAAGTAGTTCATCACTTCTTCATCCTGGTTGGGTGGTCTATAACAGACTCCAATCAGGATGTCCACCTTGTTGGTCTTCACAGCATCACAGTATCACCAAGGTTGGAAGAGTCCTCAAAGATCATGGAGTCCAACCTGTCACCATAGACCTCATGACTAGACCATGGCACCAAGTGCCATGTCCAATCCCCTCTTGAACACCTCCAGGGATGGTAACTCCACCACCTCCCTGGGCAGCCCATTCCACTGGCAAACGACTCTCGGCGAAGAACTTTCTCCTCACCTCGAGCTTCCTCTGGCACAGCATGAGACTGTGTCCTCTTGTTCTGGTGCTGGTTGCTAGAGAGAAGAGACCAACCCCTTCCTGGCTAGAGCCACCTTTCAGGTAGTTGTAAAGAGCAATCAGGTCACCCCTGAGCCTCCTCTTCTCCTGGCTAAACAATCCCAGCTCCCTCAGCCTCTCCTCATAGGGCTTGTGTTCAAGACCTCTCACCAGCTTTGTTCCCTCTAATTCTCACCCACAGGCACTCAACCTGATCATCTTAATATCTAGTTCCGTGGTGTTAGACTGGCCTCTGCTGTGAAGGACAACAAAAAGTCCTTCTATAAATACATCAATAGCAAGAAGAAGGGCAAGGACAACCTCCACTCCTTGGTTGACACGGAGGGGAATGTTGTAACAAAGGATGAGGAAAAGGCAGAGGTACTTAACACCTTCTTTGCCTCAATCTATCCTAGCATGGCAGAACATCTTCCAGACAGGTGGCCTGCAGAGCTGGCAGAAGGAGCCAGGGAGCTGCATAGTTTCCTGCTGCTCCAGGAGGTAGTTAGAGATCTTCTGAGCCGCTTGGACCCCCACAAGGCCATGGGACCGGATGGGATCCAACCTAGGGTGCTGAGAGAGCTGGCAGATGAGCTGGCCAAGCCACTCTCCATCACTTTTCAACAGTCCTGGCTCACTGGAGAGGTCCCAGAAGACTGGAAGCTGGCCAACGTGGTGCCCATCCACAAGAAGGGCCAGTTGGAAGAGCCAGGGAATTATAGGCCTGTCAGCCTGACCTCAGTGCCAGGCAAGATTATGGAACAGGTCATCTTGAGTGCGATCACGCAGCACTTCCAGGATGGCCAAGGGATCAGGCCCAGCCAGCACGGATTTAGGAAGGGCAGGTCCTGCCTGACCAACCTGATCTCCTTCTATGATCAGGTGACCTGCCTCGTGGATGTGGGGAGGCCTGTGGATGTGGTCTACCTGGACCTCAGCAAGGCCTTTGACACCGTCCCCCACAGCAAACTCCTGGCCAAGCTGGCAGCCCATGGCTTGGATGGGAGCACACTGCATTGGGTTAGGAACTGGCTGGAGGGCCCAGCCCAGAGAGTGGTGGTGAACAGTGCCACATCCGGCTGGCAGCCAGTCACTAGTGGTGTGCCCCAGGGATCGGTGCTGGGCCCCATGCTTTTCAACATCTTTATTGATGATCTGGATGAGGGCATTGAGTCCATCATCAGTAAATTTGCAGACGACACCAAGCTGGGGGGCAGTAGTTGATGTGCTGGAGGGCAGAGAGGCTTTGCAGAGGGACCTCGACAGGCTGGACAGATGGGCAGAATCCAACGGCATGAGACTGAACACACCCAAGTGCCGGGTTCTGCACATTGGCCACAACAACCCCATGCAGTGCTACAGGCTGGGGTCAGAGTGGCTGGAGAGCGGCCAGGCAGAGAGGGACCTGGGGGTGCTGGTTGATTGTAGGCGGAACATGAGCCTGCAGTGTGCCCAGGCATCCAAGAAGGTCAATGGCATCCTAGCCTGCATCAGAAACAGTGTGGCCATCAGGAGCAGGGAGGTCATTCTGCCCCTGTACACTGCACTGGTCAGGCCGCACCTTGAGTCCTGTGTCCAGTTCTGTTTAGGTGAGTTGTATTGTATTGTATTGTATTGTATTGTATTGTATTGTATTGTATTTAGGTGGGTTGGATTGGTTGATAGGTTGGACGCGATGATCTTGAACGTCTCTTCCAACCTGGTGTATTGTATTGTATTGTATTGTATTGTATTGTATTGTATTGTATTGTGTTGTCTAGAGCCTCCTTGATGTACAGGTCCAGTGCTCCACCCCTTCTCCCTCTCCTGTCTCTCCTGAACAGCCTGTAGCCATCTATTACCTTGCTCCAGTCATGTGAGTCATCCTACCCTATTTCTGTGATGGCAACTACATCATAACTTTCCTGCTGTAACAAGGTTTCCAGCTCCTCTTGTTTGTTACCTATGCTGTGTGCATTAGTGTACAAGCACTTCAGCTGTTCTGTTGGTTTCACCCCTGACTCCAGCTTACCACCCTCAGACTCCTGTGTGGAGGAACTGGTTTCAGCCCCCTTCCCCCTTCAAATCTAGTTTAAAGCCCTGTCAGTGAGATCTGCCGACTCCCTTATATACATGAACATGTGTAATTTAAAATGTAACATGTTCACCTGTGCACTAAAACACATCCATGCCAGACAATTGCTATGACTGCCCCCTTCAGCCCTGACAATAATATAGCACTATGTTGTATGGTATTGACTGTCTCATTGGCTTGTTCCGATGACTTAAAGGAAATTAATCCTATCCTAGTCAAACCCATGACTCTGTGTCCTGAAATTACCTTGAAATGTTAAAATGTGACTGCATTTCCAAGTTACAAGAATCTGCAACTGACTGCACTGGTAAATGCAGCTGCATGCTGTCTGCAATGCTTGAAATGTTGTCTACAATTAAAATAAAGCTACAGTAATGAAGCTAGTATGAAAAGAGCTGAGAGCAGTGTTCAAGCAGTCTAAAGAACTAGGATGTGGCACCATTCACCACCACTCTCTGGGCTCGGCCCTCCAGCCACTTCCTAACCCAACGCAGTGTGCTCCTGTCCAAGCCATGGGCTGCCAGCTTGGCCAGGAGTTTGCTGTGGGGGACGGTGTCAAAGGCCTTGCAGACGTCCAGGTAGACCACATCCACAGGCCTCCCCACATCCACCAGGCGGGTCACCTGATCCTAGAAGGAGATCAGGTTGGTCAGGCAGGACCTGCCCTTCCTAAATCCGTGCTGGCTAGACCTGAGCCCCATGCCATCCTGTAAGTGCTGTCCTCCTCCTCACAATACAATACAATACAATACAATACAATACAATACAATACAATACAATACACCAGGTTGGAAGAGACCTTCAAGATCATCGTGTCCAACCTATCAACCAATCCAACCCACCTAAATACAATACAATACAATACAATACAACCCAGGCTGGAGTCAGGGTGGCTGGAGAGTGGCCAGGCAGAGAGGGCCCTAGGGGTACTGGTCAGCGGTAGGCTGAACATGAGCCTGCAGTCTGCCCAGGTGGCCAATAGCATCCTGGCCTGTATCAGGAACAGTGTGGCCAGCAGGAGCAGGGAGCTCATTCTGCCCCTGTACACTGCACTGGTTAGGCCGCACCTCGAGTCCTGTGTCCAGTTCTGGGCCCCTCAGTTTAGGAAGGATGTTGATTTGCTGGAACGTGTCCAGAGAAGGGCAACAAAGCTGGTGAGGGGTTTGGAACACAAGCCCTATGAGGAGAGGCTGAGGGAGCTGGGATTGTTTAGCCTGGAGAAGAGGAGGCTCAGGGGAAACCTTGCTGTCCACAGCTACCAGAAGGGAGGTTGGAGACAGGCGGAGGTTTGTCTCTTCTCCTAGGCAACCAGCACCAGAACAAGAGGACACAGTCTCAAGCTGCACCAGGGGAGGTTTAGGCTGGAGGTTAGGAAGAAATTCTATACAGAGAGAGTTGTTAGCCATTGGAATGGTCTGCCCGGGGAGGTGGTGGAGTCACCATCATTGGAGGTATTTAGGAGGAGACTTGATAGGGTGCTTGATTGCATGGTTTAGTTGATTAGGTGGTGTTGGATAATAGGTTGGACGCGATGATCTCAAAGGTCTCTTCCAACCTGGTCTATTCTATTCTATTCTATTCTATTCTATTCTATTCTATTCTATTCTATTCTATTCTATTCTATTCTATTCTATTCTATTCTATTCTATTCTTATTCTATTCTATTCAATTCAACTAGATGATCCTTGAGGTCCCTTCCAACCCTAACAATTCTATGATTCCATAATACCATTTTTATGTGTACTCAGTCTTTCACCAGGGTAATTAAAGAAATGTTCACAAAAGCTTTATTCATTTGCAGTGTTTGTTTCCATGCACAAACAGAGATAGATGGAAAATTATTAGGGGGAAACACACCGCACTAGCATCGGGTATTTCAGTACCATTTTTAAGGTGAGCAGGGATCGCAATCTTACACTCAAATGTCTTCATCATCTCATACAGAAAACATTTTCATAGTTACATATTCTGAGTAAGTTCCTTTAAGTATATATCTATTTGTGAGCAATCACACAGAAATAGTAGAAACTCAATTTGCTAACCTTCCTAATAGACTGTGATAGACAATTTGAAGTAGCCTGAGATTGTCATCTATTTCTGGTACTTTTTTTCATTGTGAAAAGCTTGTGGATCAAAGAAAACTCAGTGTCCTAGACTAAAGATCATGCACTACTCTTCTTTTTTTTTTTCCCCCAGCAGATTTAGAAACTATAAAAAGACCTTATTATTGAAGAAAACTCTAAGTCAGCACAACTCCTTGAATAAGGCAATTTTATACTACACGGAGTTATAGATGAACAAAAAGAAGAGGGAAGCATTTGGAGTAAATATAGAGCTTCTGTTCAGATGGTTGGGAAATTATTTTCCCTCTCTTGCTTTTTGTGGAAAATTTCTAAACATCATGAAAGTGCTTTGAAAGAGAGCAAAGGGAAAAAGTAGGACTAAATGCATCCTGTAAATTACTTCTGCTGTTTAAATAAAGAATTCCTAACTCATTTATGGGTAATAAAGTGTGTGCATGCATAGTGAAAAGGGAAAATCGTGAATAAAATAACCTTGACAAGGATACATTTTATACCCCTTTGCCTTCTAATTCAGCAGTTCCATCACCTGATACATGAAACCTGATGCTTTTCTGAGAAACCATAATTGTCAGCCTACCCTTTGTTTTTAATAAAAGCCTAACATCCTCTTCAATGGCCTACTCATATACTACTGGCGTACATAACGGAAACATTTGCAACATTAATATATTCACAGTTCAGTCTTCCTGGCTTTAATTAGACATGCTGAAGATTGGGCATTATTCTTTGATGAAAACACATTTCCTGAAATGCAGGAGGGAGGGGAAATCCTCTGGGTAACCCTTTTGCTGTGCTCATATTATCTTCTTATGTTAATCAGGTCCTTGCGATACATCTCAACTACGTTACAGATAAAAGATACCAAACGAGGGCTGACAGTAGGCATCATTAAACCCCCCCAAAAAAATTACAAAAATAAAACACCACAAAAAAGCTCCACCCAACAAAAAACACCACACCACAATCTATTCAATTATAATCTATTTTTTATGAGTCTGCTTTATATCCCCATTTAGATACTACCATCATTTTAAATCTATTACACACCAGCTGAGTCAGTACCAAGCTGTCAGCTAAACCAGTTTGCTATTTACTTGCTTACATTTAAAAATTATTTTGCTTAATGTGAGAATTTCTTTGTGAACACTGTTTTTCTTTGAAGTCCAAGTCCCTTATATTAATTAAGCTTGCAGCCTTATTAAGCAGTATAAAAAGAATATTTTTCTTCAGCCAGTCCTAATATTACCTATTTTGAAACAGAACATTTTGAATTAAATACGTCATTGAAACCATTCTGTGTACTTGTTAATATCCATGGTCCTTGAACAAAAATGGATTAATCAAAAGGTGTTCTAAAACTTTCCAATAAGAGGCTTCTATATATTAAGTAAGTATCTTTTGTTCAGTATATCAATGTACTGAATTTGTCACTTAAAGAAACTACAGAAGTGAATAGGTATTTGAGAAACTTCAGCCATGAGCATCGTGACAACTTCATGAGGTTCAAAAAGACCAGGTACAAGGTCCTGCATCTGGCTTGTGGCCATACCAAGAACTGATATAGACTGGACGGTGACTGACTTGAGAGCAGCCCTGAAGGAAAAGACTTGGGGGTGCTAGTGGATGAGAAGCTCAACATGAACCTCCAATGTGCACTTGCAGCCTGGAAAGCCAGTTGCATTCTGGGCTGCATCAAGGGAAGCATAGCCAGCAGGTTGAGGGAGTTGACTCTCCTACTCTAATTCGCTATGGTGAGACCCCATCTGGAGTACTGCGTCCAGTTCTGGAACCCCTATTACAGGAAGGATATGTTGGCGCTGGAGCATGTCCAAAGAAGGGCCACGAGGATGATCAGAGGGATGGAGCATCTCTCCTGTGAGGACAGACAGAGAGAGTTGGGGCTATTCAGTCTGGAGAAGAGAAGTCTCCAAGGAAAACTTATTGTGGCCTTCCAGTATCTGAAGGGGGCCTACAAGAAAGTTGGTAAGGAACTTTTTAGGGTGTCACGTAATGATAGGACTAGGGGGAATGGAACAAAAATAGAAATGGGTTCTATGATTCCATGAATATTGACTAAACTTCTCAAGAGACTAAAAAGGCAGACCCAAAATAAGGCTTTCATCGGCTGCTCCAAATTCACTATGAGCTTTATGAGGTCATAAATACAGGCCCAGTGATCACTGAATTTCACTTTTGAAAAAAAGAAGATCTAGACTCTGGAAAATGAGTCTTCAGCTGACCGTGTACAGACACACATGTGCACAAAGAGATCCTTCATTGTTGTAGGACACAGCTCCTCAAAGCTGTAACCTGAACTATGCATCACATTGCTTTTTTTCTCCAGGACTTGCCTTACCACTTCTGGTTCATATCCAACACTCTGAATGATGATTTAGCTATTTCTCTAATATTACTTAACTACCACAAGTAACTCAGAATATCACAAAAAATTATATAAAATACATCAATATAGAGTAGGTTTATTTATTTATTTATTTGTTAATTTCTTTGTGACCTAATGGTCACAAATGCAAGGGACATCATCAGGGATGACAAAGTTGAAGGCAGCCTGGGATTGCAGCGATCATGCAGTAGTGTAGCTCACTGTCCTAAGGATTATGAGGCCAATAAGAAGTATAGTCAGTACTCTTAATTTCAAGAAAGTAAAATTCCAGCTCTTCAAGAAGTTAGTTAACAGGGCCTCATGGGAAGTGGCACTCAGAGACAAGGGAGACGAACAAAGCTGTCATCTCTTGAAGGATGCTTTCCATAGATTGGAAGATATCTCAAGCCCCAGGTGTAAGAATTTGGGCAAGGAAAGCAAGAGAATACCACAGCTGAGTCCTGCTAGTCAAATTAAAGGCAAGATGGGACTACACAGGTAGTGGAAGAGAGGACAGGCATCCTGGAAAGAGTACACAGACATTGCCCAGTTACGTAGGGATGAGACCAGGAAGGCCAAGGCACAGCTGGAACTGAACTTGACAAGGGATGTAAAGAAAAACACAAAAGGTTTCTACAGGTATATAAACCAGAGAAGAATCCCCTGATGGACAACAGTGGTGAACTAGTAACAACGGATAAGAAGTAACAATGAGATTCTCAACAACTTTTTTGTCTCAGTCTTAACTGGCAATCCCTCTCCTTATGGGTCTCATTTTAATGTCCCAGAAGATGGAGACCACTGTAAGTGAAGACAATGTTAATGACCATACAAGGAACCTGAAGATACACAAGATCATGGGAACTGATGAGATGCATCCCAGAGTCCTGAGGGATTTAGCTGATGTAGCTACCAAGCCACTCTCCCTGATATCTGAAAAGTCATGGCAGTCAGGTGAAGTCCCAGGTGACTGGAAGAAAGGAAACCATTACACCCATTGTTTGAAATGGGTAGGAAAGAGGACCCTGGGAACTACCAACCTTTCAACCTCACTTCTGTTCCTGTGAATATCATGGAACAGATCTTCCTAGATGACATGCTAAGGCATATGAAGGACAGGGAAGACATTCGAGACAGCCAACATGGGTTTACTAGGGGAAAATCTTCCCTGTCCAACCTGGAGGCTTTGAAAATTGCTACATCAGTGGATAAGTGACAACCTATGGTTGTGGTCTATGTAGAACTCTGCAGTGCCTCTGGCACAATCCCCTACAATATCCTATTCAGCAAGTTGGAGAGATAAGGATTTAATGGGTGGACTGCTTGGTGGATAAGAAATGGGCTGGATGGCTGTGTCCAGAGGGTAGTGCTCAAAGGTTCAAAGCCCAGAGAGAGAACAGTAACAAGTGATGTCCCTCAGAGGTTCACAGTGGGACCCATACTGTTTAGTATCTTCTTAGTATCACAGTCTCAGGCTGTGCCAGAGAGGTTTAGGCTGGAGGTTAGGAGGAAGTTCTATATAGAGAGAGTGATTGCCCATTGGAATGGACTACCCAGGGAGGTGGTGGAGTCGCCGTCACTGGAGGTGTTCAGGAGGAGACTTGATAGGGTGCTTGGTTGCAAGGTTTAGTTGATTAGGTGGTGTTGGATGATAGGTTGGACACTATGATCTTGAAGGTCTCTTCCAACCTGGTCTATTCTATTCTATTCTATTCTATTCTATTCTATTCTATTCTATTCTATTCTATTCTATTCTATTCTATTCTATTCTATAATATGGACAGCCGGATCAAGTGCACTGTCATCGGGTTTACAGATAACACCAAGCTGAATGGTGGTGTCAAGATGCCAGAGAGACAAGATGTCATCCATATAGACCTGGACAACCTGGAGAGGTGGGCCCAGGTGAATCTCATGAGATTTTACAAGAGCAAGTACAGGGTTCTACACCTGTACTGGAAGAGTCCTCATTATCAGTACAGGCTGGAGGATGAAGTGATAGCAAGTAGCCCTGTAGAAAAGGACTTGAGAGAGATAAGAAAGCTAATTCTTGCATGTGCTTTTTGAGCTAACATAATTTTTCTCCTTAATTGCCTTTCTCTCTCTCTCTAACCCTTTTTGGGAAAAAGGGGAGGTAGGGAGGGAGAGAGGAGGGTTCAGGGAACCCCCCTGGCCGGCTGGAGGGAAAAGGTTTTTCTGCATTGTGTTCATTATTGTGTATTTCTGTATATATTGTAAATATTGTATATTTGTGTACATATTCATTGCATTCCATTTCTGCCTGTAAATATAGCTTTCATCTGCTTTTCCGACTGAGCTAGCTGTGGTTTCTTTCCCTGTGTGTGGGGAGGGAACTTTCTCACCCCACCACAGTACTGATGGACAAGAAGCTGGACATGAGCAGACAGTGTGTCCTGGCAGCCCAGAAGGCCAATCACATCCTGGGCTGCATCAAAAGAAGCGTGGTTAGTGGGTGATTCTGCTACTTTACTCAGCTCTGGTACAACTTCACCTGGAGTAGTGCATTCAGATCTGGAGCCCTCAATACACAAAGGACATAGACCTGATGGAGCAGGTCCAGAGGAGGACCAAGAAAATGATCAGGGGTTTGGTACACCTCTCCTATGAAGACAGGCTGAGGGAGCTGGGGCTGTTCAGCCTGGACAAGAGAAAGCTCCAGGGAGACCTAATAGCGATCTTCCAGTACCTGAAGGGGGCCTACAAGAAGAATGAAGAGAGACTGTTTACAGAGGCCTGTAGTGACAGGACAAGAGGTAATGGCTTCAAACTAGATAAGAGCATATTTAGTTTGCATGTTAGAACCAGGTTCTTTATTACGAGGGTGGTGGAGCTCTGCAATGGGTTACCCAGTGAGATGATTGATGGCCTGTCCCTGGAGATATTCAAGGTGAGGCTCTACACAGCTCTGGGTAACCTGATCTATTTGAGGATGTCCATGCTTCCTGAAGGGGGGATTGGACTAGATGACCTTTGGAGGTCCCTTCCAACCCAAACCATTCTATGATTCTATGATTCTAAGATAGCCTCCAAATCTGAAGAAACAGAATGCAGTCACTGCACACCAACAAAACCTTCTCCTTAACAAATAAAATAAAATAAAATAAAATAAAATAAAATAAATAAATAAAATAAAATAAAATAAAATAAAATAACATAAAATAAAATAAAATTAAATAAAATAAAATAAAATAAAATAAAGTTTCAAGTCTAAAAGCTAATTTTTCATGTCATACATTGAAGTAGAATAGAATAGAATAGAATAGAATAGAATAGAATAGAATAGAATAGACCTTTGAGATCATCAAGTCCAACCTATCATCCCAACACCATCTAATCAACTAAACCATGGTACCAAGAGCTACATCCAGTCTCTTCTTAAACACCTCCAGTGATGGTGACTCCACCACCTCCCCGGGCAGCCCTTCCAATGGCCAATCACTCTTTCTGTGAAGAACTTCTTCCTAACATCCAGCCTAAACCTCCCCTGGTGCAGCTTGAGTCTGTGTCCTCTTGTTCTATTGGTACTGGTTGCCTGGGAGAAGAGACCAAGCCCTTCCTGGCTACTACCTCTCTTCAGGTAGTTGTAGGCAACAATAAGGTCTTCTCTGAGCCTCCTCTTCTCTAGGCTAAGCAACCCCAGCTCCCTCAGCCTCTCCTCATAGGGCTTGTGCTCCAAATCCCTCCCCAGCTTTGTTGCCCTTCTCTGGACACATTCCAGCAAGTCAACATCTTTCTTAAACTGAGGGGCCCAGAACTTGACACAGGACTCAAGGTGTGGCCTGACCAGTGATGAGTACCCTGATGCTCACATGCCAAAATCCTACCTAAGACCCTGAAGCTTTAGGATAATGGCCTAGCTGCTATTTATTAATAAATTGAGGCAACGATATTGTGAACGGACAATAAAACTCTACGCAAAATCCACAATGAGAAGTAAGCTATAGTCCCTTTCTGATGTTAAGGCCAACAAGGAATATCTAAAGCACTACACACTAGAATGAATTAAGTGGTTTAAAAGGGACATTTTCACATTTAGCATTTTGTTCTGTTCTTAAGGAACATTTTTTCCCTCTTGTTGCATTAATTTTTCTGTCTTATTTTTTTAATATTTTGTCTCTGAATTTTTTTTAACCCTTTTTTAGTATATGTTCTAATATTAACAATGTTTGCATTACCTGTCACCACTTATAATAATTATTTTTGCATTTACTTTTGCACAAGTGTTATTTATGTAGATTACAACAATTGGTTTGAACAGTCATATTGCAATTCATCTATTATCTGATGGACTACATTTGCTTTTTAAGAGCACTCTTCAAATCTTAAAGACATACTTTATTAAATGTTAATTTTAATGTGATTTTTACATTAAACTTCAGAATTAACCTTTGGGTAAAAGCACAGCTGGGGTAACCACTAACTAGCATCCTTAGCATCTGAAGAAAGAAAACTCAGTACTTTTTGTGGAATTAACCCCATAAGGGCATCTGCACAGATCTCCAGTGATGATCTGCCCCTGTTGATGTTGAAGCGGCATTGTCACCATAGTCCATAATTTCATGATGCTTGATTAACTCAGATATAACATAAGAGTTCCTTCAATATTTCTCTGAAAAGGTTATTTTCCTTCAGAAACAAAATGAGTTTGCTTCAGGTTCTGTGTGAAGCATACTGGAGAAAAAAGAGATAGAGATGTCAAATCCTGTTCATGTAGACTTTCAAAGACAATATTTCTCTCTACCTGCAACTATTTAAACACTTATTGAGAAGAGGTGGTTGTAACATGAAATATATTCACAGGGTTTGGGAAAGCAATACATTTTCATATCAGGGAAAATGTCTTGTTTATGCTTTCACAAAAATTCTAGATTCTTCAAACCTGAAAATAAATTCAATGAAATAATCAGCATCCATAGATGATTTGGTTTTGACAATTTTTTTTTTTTTTACTTCTATATTGCGTTTCAAGTTTTGTGTATGGAAATTATTTGAAACAAGTGAGAAAATGAGCAATATTTCACATATTATGTATAAACGTTTCAAACTTATCAGAATTCAAGCTATGGACTTTCACTTTACCTTTTTCTATATTATTTTATAAAAAGACAAAGATAAATGTTTCTTTTTCCTGATATTTCTTTTTCCAATATCTCAAGGAAAAACCCATAAAGTGCCTTGCCATTAGTTCATTTGTATGTATCTAAATAAAGATAAATTTAATAAAAATTTAAAAGCTTGATTTGCAAGAATACAGATGTTGTTATATAGCATTTCTTATTAAAAAAAAATCCAACCAAACACCCAAACAACAAAGCAAACAAAAAAGCAAGGAAGAAAACCAAACAAGTAAACCTCCAATCTTAAATTACCCAGTTTCTTTTGTCAAAACTTCCTTTGACATCTGCCTGAAATTTTAAACCCATATTATGTATTTCCAAGGTGACAAGAGTGGATAGTTTTTATACAAAGAAGACTAATGTACATTGCTAATAGTTTTGGTGATGGTTATGAGATTTTTCATTTTTTTTCCCCGCACAGCAGCATCTGTTACTTTCATAACTCAAGAATTCCTAATCTCCTACCTTGGAGAAATAGTGGTGATTAAATTGTGATCCCAATATGCTTACACCATTGCTCACAACTGTCTTTTAAACCTGTTCATGACTATGACCTGTTCAGTGCTAAAAAGAATCACAATACAGATTCAAAGGGAAAAAATGATTAAATATAATCAGGAGCTCAAGTTCTGTTCTCTGCTATCCCTCTAACATCAACGATGGATGAGGAAACGTTGAGGAAGAGCCAACAGGTCAATTTATGGCTCCGGGGCTGGTGCCATCGACAGAGCTTTGGGTTCTACAATCATGGCTTGGTTTACAAGGCACCAGAGCTGAAAACAACACTCTGCGCTGGGTTAGGAACTGGCTGGAAGGCTGAGCCCAGAGAGTGGTGGTGAATGGTGCCACATCCAGCTGGAGGCCAGTCACCAGTGGCATCCCCCAGGGATCAGTGCTGGGCCCCATCCTCTTTAATATCTTCATTTGATGATCTGGATGAGGGGATTGAGACAGTCATCAGCAAATTTGCAGATGACACCACGTTGGGAGCAGATGTTGGTCAGTTAGAGGGCAGAAGGGCTCTGCAGAGGGACCTCGACCGGCTGAACAGATGGACTGAGTCCAATGGGATGGCATTCAACAAGTCCAAGTGCTGGGTGCTGCACTTTGGCCACAACAACCCCATGCAGAGCTACAGCCCAGGGTCGGAGTGGCTGGAGAGCTGCCAAACAGAAAGGGACCTGGGGGTACTGATCGACAGCTGCCTAAACATGAGCCAGCAGTGTGTCCAGGTGGCCAAGAAGGCCAACATCATCTTGGCCTGCATTAGGAATACTGTGGCCAGCAGGAGCAGGGAGGTCATTGTGCCCCTGTACTCTGCACTGGTTAGGCCACACCTTGAGTCTTGTGTCCAGTTCTGGTCCCCTCAGTTTAAGAAGGACATTGAGACACTTGAACATGTCTAGAGAAGGGCAAGAAGGCTGGGGAGAGGCCTTGAGCACAAGCCCTGTGAGGAGAGGCTGAGGGAGCTGGGATTGTTTAGCCTGGAGAAGAGGAGACTCACGGGTGACCTCATTGCTCTCTACAACTACCTGAAAGGGGGTTGTAGCCAGGAGGGGTTGGTCTCTCTCTTAGCAACCAGCACAGAACAAGGGGACACAGTCTCAAGCTGCGGCCAGGGGAAGTTTAGACTCAAGGCGAGGAGAAAGTTCTTCACGGAGAGAGTCATTCGCCATTGGAATGGGCTGCCAGGGGTGGTGGTGGAGGCACTGTCCCTGGAGGTGTTCAAGGGGGGATTGGACGTGGCACTTGGTGCCATGGTCTAGTCATGGGGTCTGTGGTGACAGGTTGGACTCGATGATCTTCGAGGTCTCTTCCAACCTTAGTGATACTGTGATACTGTGACTGTAACTTATGACATGCACTTGTCCCAGAGGGGGAAAAGGATCCTGGGGCAGGAATTGGCAGGGCTCATTGACAAGGCTTTAAACTAGATTTGAAGGGGGAAGGGGTTAATAGTGTCCTGCTTGCCTGTGACAAACAGCGAGGCAGCTCACCAGAGGCAGAGGGATGGAGAGTTGGTAAGGGTTTTCAACTTACCCTGAGGCAAGCCACGAATGACACACCAGGACTTTCTCTGGAAACCAGGGGAATTGGCACAAGAGGACAACAGGGCCAGCCCAGCGGAAGTGCTTCTATGCAAATGCACGCAGCTGGGCAACAAACAGGATGAAACAAACAGGCTTCCGCTTGGTAGCAGCCCTCTGTACCGTGCCGGCACTGGCAGCCGCTTGGGGGGCTTCCGCTGTTTCTCCTCTTCACACTACGGGATTGGCTGGGGACGCGGCGCTTCCTGCAGAAGCTGCGAGGCTCGGAGCGGCCCTGATTTCACGTGCCCGCGGCTCGTGAGCCCAGCGTCTTCGGCGGTGGAATCTGAACGGACACAGCGTGGCTTGCGGGGCTTCCGCTCGGCAGCAGCCACCTTCTCTGGTACTCTTGCGCACCGCTGCACTTTTTCTAAATTTTTTTGTCCAGTGGGTGCTGTGGCCAGGGGCAGCATGGTTGTAACTCGCAGCAAAATCTCCTTTAAAAAAATCAGTGTCGACCCAGACTGAGGTGGAACACAAGCAGGTAGCTGTCCAAGTATCTGGCTGTAATGAGTGCTGGAGCCTGGCTCTTGAGCTGCTCTTGAGATGCGGGTAGGGGGCAACTCTTGCATTAGGTGTGAGCAGATCGGCTAACTGCTCAACCTGGTGGCCAGACTAAAGGACGAGGTTGCTAGTCTTAGAGATGTCAGAGAATATAGAAAAGAGATGAGCCAGAGGAGGAAAGAGATGAACCAGAGTAAGCAGGCTCCACAGGCTCCCCCAGCAGAGGCTGGTTATCCAAAAAGCAGAGGGGAATGGATGCAGGTTCCTCTCAAAAGACAGAAATCAAAAACCTCCTTGCCTCCCCCACCTTCCTCGCTGCCTTGGAAAAACAGATATGGGCACAGGAGATCGAGGGTGAGGTGATACTGATGCTGGAGGACACGCCAACTGGGGTTTTTCCTGAGGCTAAACAGCCTAAGGTTAAACAGCCTTTCCCTGGCATCAGAACTTGCTCCCTCAAAAAAAAGAGAGGGTAATTGTTATTGGTGATTCCCTCCTGAGGGGAACAGAAGGTCCCATATGTCAGCCAGACCCATCTCATAGGGAAATTATTAGCCTAGCAGGAGCACAAGTTAAAGATGGGATCCATCCTAGGGTGCTGAGAGAGCTGGCAGATGAGTGGCCAAGCACTCTCCATCACTGTTCAACAGTCCTGGCTCACGGAGAGGTCCCAGAAGACTGGAAGCTGGCCAATGTGGTACCCATCCACAAGAAGGGCCAGTTGGAAGAGCCAGGGAGTTATAAGACTGTCAGCCTGACCTCAGTGCCAGGCAAGATTATGGAATGGGTCATCTTGAGTGCAATCACACAGCACTTCCAGGATGGCCAAGGGATCAGGCCTAGCCAGCATGGCTTTAGGAAGGGCAGGTCCTGCCTGACCAACCTGATCTCCTTCTAGGATCAGGTGACCCACCTCGTGGATGTGGGGAGGCCTGTGGATGTGGTCTACCTGGACTCAGCAAGGCCTTTGACACCGTCCCCCACAGCAAACTGGCCCAAGCTGGCAGCCCATGGCTTGGACAGGAGCACACTGCATTGGGTTAGGAAGTGGCTGGAGGGTCGAGCCAAGAGAGTGGTGGTGAATGGTGCCACATCCAGCTGGCGGCCAGTCACTAGTGGTGTGCCCCAAGGATCAGTGCTGGGCCCCATGCTCTTCAACATCTTTATTGATGATCTGGATGAGGGCCATTGAGTCCATCATGAGTTAATTTGCGGACAACACCAAGCTGGGGGCAGGAGTTGATCTGCTGGAGAGTAGAGAGGCTTTGCAGAGGGACCTCAACAGGCTGGACAGATGGGCAGAATCCAACAGCATGAGATGAACACATCCAAGTGCCGGGTTCTGCACATTGGCCACAGCAACCCATGCAGTGCTACAGGCTGGGGTCAGAGTGGCTGGAGAGCAGCCAGGCAGAGAGGGACCTGGGGGTGCTGGTCGATGGTAGGCGGACATGAGCTGCAGTGTGCCAGGCAGCCAAGAAGGCCAATGGCATCCTGGCCTGCATCAGGAAACAGTGTGGCCATCAGGAGCAGGGAGGTCATTCTGCCCCTGTACACTGCACTGGTTAGGCCACACCTAGAGTATTGTGTCCAGTTCTGGACACCTCAGTTTAGGAAGGATGTTGTCTTGCTGGAATGTGTCTAGAGAAGGGCAACAAAGTTGGTGAGGGGTTGGGAACACAAGCCCTATGAGGAAAGGCTGAGGGATCTGGGGTTGCTTAGCCTGGAGAAGAGGAGACTGAGGGGTGACCTTATTGCTCTCTACAACTACCTGAAGGGAGGTTGTAGCCAGGCAGAGGGTGGTCTCTTCTCCCAGGCAGCCAGTACTAGAACTAGAGTACACAGTCTCAGGCTGTGCCAGGGAAGGTTTAGACTGTAGGAAGAAGTTCTATACAGAGAGAGTGATTGCCCATTGGAATGGTCTGCCCAGGGAGGTGGTGGAGTCACCATCATTGGAGGTGTTCAGGAGAGAGAGGCTGAGGGGGTGCTTGGTGCCACGGTTTAGTGTTTAGGTGGGTTGTATTGTATTGTATTGTATTTCGGTGGGTTGGATGGTTGATGGGTTGGACGCGATGATCTTGAAGGTCTCTTCCAACCTGATGGGTATTGTATTGTCTTGTAAAGTGTTCGAGTCCATGGGACCCGACGGGATACTGAGAGAACTGGCAGATGAGGTTGCTAACCCCTCTCTATTATATTCCAAATTCATGGCAGACTGGGGCAGTCCCACAGACTGGAAAAGGGCAAATATTGCTCCCTTTCAAAAAAGGGTAAGAAGGAGCAAACAGGGAACTACATGCAGTCAGTCTCATCTCTATGCTGGAAAGATCATGGAGCAGATCCTCTGGAGCACTACTGACTCAGAAGAAATAGTGAAGAGGTGATTGGGAACAGTCAGCATGGCTTTGCCATGGGCAAATCCTGCCGGACAAACCTGGTGGCCTTCTATGAAGAGGTCACAACATTAATGGATGAGGCACGAGCATCTGCTGTCGTCTACCTGGACTGAGCAAAGCTTTGACACTGTCTGCACCACATCCTGGTCTCCAAGCTGGTGACACAGGGTTTGATGGGTGGATCACTAGATGGATAAAGAACTGGCTTGATGGCTCACCAAAGAGTGGCTGTCAATGGGTCCATGTCCACGTGGAGGCAGTGACAAGCGGGAGTCCCTCAGGGATCAGTCCTGGGACCTGTCTTCTCAACATCTTTGTGGGTGACATGGACAGTGGCATTGAGTGCACCTCAGCAAAGTTTGCTGATGACCCAAGCTGTGTGGTGCAGCAGACAGGCTGGAGGGAAGGGTTGCCATCCAGAGGGACCTTGAGAGGCTGGAGAGGTGGACACAAGCCAACCTCATGAGCTTCAACAAGACCAAGTGCAGGGTCCTGCATCTGGGTCGAGGCAATCCCAGGCACAAATCCAGGCTGGGCAGGGACTGGCTGGAGAGCAGCCTGGAGGAGAGAGACTTGGGGGTGCTGGTGGACGAGAAGGTCAACAGGAGCTCTCAATATGCACTTGCAGCCCGGAAAGCCAATCAGATTCTGGGCTGCATCAAGAGAAGTGTGGCCAGCAGGTTAAGGGATGTGATTCTCCCCCTCTACTCAGTCCTGGTGAGATCCCAACTGGAGTACTGCGTCCAGTTCTGGAACCCCTATTACAAGAGGGATCTGGAGGTGCTGGAAGGTGTCCAGAGAAGGGCTATGAGAATGATCAGAAGTCTGGAGCAGCTCTCCTATGAGGACAGACTGAAGGAGTTGGGGCTGTTCAGTCTGGAGAAGAGAAGGCTCCAAGGTGACCTCATTGTGGCCTTCCAGTATCTGAAGGGGGCCTACAGGAAGGCTGGGGAGGGACTTTTCAGGCTATCAGGTAGTGAGAGGACTAGGGGGAATGGAATGAAGCTGGAGATGGGGAGATTCAGGCTAGATGTGAGGAACAAGTTCTTCACCGTGAGGGTGGTGAAGCCTTGGAATGGGTTGTCCAGGGAGGTTGTTGAGGCCCCAACCCTGGAGGTGTTTGGGACCAGGCTGGATGAGGCTCTGGTCAGCCTGATCTTGTTCAGGGTGTCTCTGCCCATGGCAGGGGGGTTGGAACTGGGTGATCCTTGTGGTCCCTTCCAACCCTGACTGATGCTATGATACTATGAAAATTATTTATATTTATTTAGACCAAAAATCATGGATGAAATTCCATCTGTCTAATAATGGATGTGAATCAAAAGTGATTAAAACTGTAAGTTAGTTTTTAGAGTATTTGACATATTTAATAAACTGAAATTTAGGCAAATGTATTGCAGTTTATAGATGTGATAGAAATGGCTAACACCTCCTTGGAGTGGCATATGTTATGACATTGCAAAAGGTTTGTAAAAACTGGTGAGACACTTTTGGTATTTGTTCTTTACACTGCATATATTCCTTGCATCTAAAGAAAAGCAAGTCAAGATTCTTTGAGTATTGCACTGAGGTAATTTTTTTAACTTTGTTTTTGTTGTTTTTTCCCCCCCTTTCTGATTCACTTAATAATTTTAAGAGGAAAATGTTTCAATTAGCACATTAAAGGGTGATCCATGTATCTTATCCCATTTACTTCCTAGTCACACAAAATGTGGGTGCAGAGCTGTCATATTTACTTTGCAGTTAGCCAACCAGTGTCAGAATATGATTCAGATCTAGTGTGAAGATTTTTTATTATTCACCTTATTTAATAAACTGTCACATGAAAGGGGGAATTATAAGTTTTTGCACAATGAAGCAAATGAAAGCTGTGCTTTCTTCCTTTGTTATGTATGCTACATTTGAAGCTAATAAAGCATAAACTCTGAGGTGATATTTTTATAGATGAAAGAGGCATGTTACATATTCTATTTATTTCATCAGATTCTCTGTAGTCAACACAAAACATGACGATTGCCTTACACTTCATATCTGGCAATTGATGGGCATTCTTTCTGATAGTTTTCTGTTTTCCAGTGTTTTCATAGTTGGGGTTCTAACTGTGAGTGAAAGAACAATAGAATGCATGGAGGTTAGTGACACTTTTTAAATAATTATTATTGTGGAAATTAATCTTCATTTTCCATGGTTGTTTTTTAATACTATATCAACAGCTAACCTTGTTTCCATTGGGATTTTATGACTGTGAACAAAAAGATCACACAGATAATAACTTCAGGTAAGACTTTACCATCTTCATGGAATACAAAACTCTTCAATCTATTAAAATGAATAGAAAAGACTAATGCATAACATAATGAGGAGAATGAAACACTAATCATTAAGCTAGTATGTTGTTAAGAATAGTTTAAATTTTACCTTAGGGTATGTGTTTTAGTAGGACAATACTGTGTTATTATATAATGTCCTATTTGTGGAGAAAAAAAAGGTGTTAATCCACTATTAATAAAAGGCAGTATATAAGATATTGCATTGATTTCTTAAGAATATAAATTTTGCTAGACAGAAGTGTTTAAGAGACATAAAATTCTCTAATAGAGGTTTCACAATTATTAAAATGTCAAAGAAAGGCTAGGCACCAGAAAAGCTGGAGTCTCCTGGGAACAACATACGCATTTGCTGAAGTTCTAATTTCTTTGATTTCCATCCAAGCTCTTTAGGAGAGATAGGAGAGGGAGAAGAGGAGGAGGGGTGGCCCTCTATATTACGGAATCACTTGATGCCTCAGAACTTCAGGTTGTGGATGAAAGGATTGACAGCCTGTGGGTTAAAAGCAGAGGGAGGCCTAACAAAACTGACATCCTGATTGGAGTCTGTTACAGACCACCCAACCAGGATGAGGAGGCAGACGAATGTAATTATAAGCAAAAGAATGGCAGCTGGATCAAGATCATCAGATCTTGTCCTATTGGTTGACTTTAACCTGCCAGACATCTGCTGGGAACTTAATTCAGCAGAGAGGACGCAGTCCAGAAGGTTCCTAGAGTGTATGGAGGAAAGCTTCCTGATGCAGCTGTTAAGTGAGCCTACCAGGGGTCGGGTTCTGCTTGACCTGCTGTTCTCCAATAGAGAAGGGCTGGTGGGAGATGTGATGGTAGGAGGCTGTCTAGGATGCAGTGACCACAAGATAGTGGAGTTTTCAATATGCAGGGAAATAGGGAGGACCAGTAACAGAGCCCTCACGTTGGACTTCTGGAGGGCAGACTTCTGCTTCTTTAAGCAACTTATTCAGAAAGTACCCTGGGTAGCAGCCCTTAAGAACAAAGGGGTCCAGGACAATTGGACCTACTTCAAACAGGAGCTCTTGAAGGCAGAGGAAATGGCAGTTCCCATGTGCCAAAAGATGAGCTGACATGGAAGGTGACCGGCCCGGATGAGCAAGCATCTCTTGAATGAATTAAGGGGAAAAAAGAGTCTGTATCACCTCTGGAAAGGGGGGGAGGCAACTCATGACACATTTAATGATGTTGTTAGATCATGTAGGAGAAAAATTAGAGAAGCAAAAGCCCAGTTAGAACTTAAACTGGCCAATTCTGTGAAAGAGAATGAAAAACATTTTTTATAAATATATTATTGCTTAGAAGAGAGGCAAGAAGAACCTCCACTCTTTATTGGACCTGGAGGGTAACATTGTAACTAAAGATGAGGGAAATCTGAGGTTCTAAATACCTTCTTTGCCTCAATTTTCAACAGTACGGCAGGAATACTGCAGGATAACTGGCCTCCTGAACTAGTTGATGGGGTCAGTGTAGTACCCCTGAAATCCATGAGGAAGTAGTCAGAGACTTGCTGAGCCACTTGGATACCCACAAGTCCATGGGACTGGATGGGATCCATCCTAGGGTGCTGAGAGAGCTGGCAGATAAGCTGGCCAAGCTGCTCTCCATCATTTTCCACCAGTCCTGGCTCACCAGAGAGGTCCCAGATGACTGGAAACTGGCCAATGTGATGCCCATCCATAAGAAGGGCCAGATGAAGGGATCTGGAAACTGCAGGCCAGTCAGCCTGACTTCAGTGCCAGGGAAAATTATGGAGCAGATCATTTTGGGGGCAATCACTGCGCACCTGAAGGATGGCCAAGGGATCATGCCCAGCCAACATGGATTTAGGAAGGGCAGGTCCTGCCTGACAAACCTGATCTTCTATGATCAAGTGACCCACTTGGTGGATGTGGAGAAGGCTGTAGAGAAGGCTGTGGAGGTAGTTTACCTGGACTTCAGCAAGGCCTTTGACACCACTCCCCACAGCAAACTCCTGGCACAGCGCAAGCTGGAGACCGTGGCTTGGGCAGCCACTCTGTCTGTGCTGGGTTAGGAACTGGCTGGAGGGCCCAGCCCAGAGAGTGGTGGTGAACGGTGCCACATCCAGCTGGCAGCCAGTCATTAGTGGTGTCCCCCAGGGATCAGTGCTGGGCCCATCCTTAGTTTCATAGTTTCAGTCAGGGTTGGAAGAGACCACAAGGATCATCTAGTTCCAACCCCCCTGCCATGGGCAGGGACACCCCACACTAGATCAGGCTGGCCAGAGCCTCATCCAGCCTGGTCTTAAACACTTCCAGGGACAGGGCCTCAACCACCTCCCTGGACAACCCATTCCAGGGCTTCACCACTCTCATGGTGTGACCGGTTGAGGCTATGCCTTTAAGAAAGAGACAGTTGCTGAACACTTCGGCTGAATGTTTTTGATATTTGAACAAAAACAAGATAGTCTAAACTAATTTCATTGGTAGATTGTAAAAATGCAATTTTAAGTTTGGGTTCTGTTGGTTCAGTCTGTGTCTGGTCTGGATTCAGGCTGGGTGCAGTCTGTGCTTCTCTGTCCTGTGGGCTGGATGGCTTCTCTCTTTCTGAAGCAGGAACGGCCTTGAGTTAACAGCTAACCAGATAAGAACACTAATTTTTTTGCATGTGCTTCTTAGCTAACAGAATTTTTCTTCCTTAATTGCCTTTCTCTCTCTCTCTAACCCTTTTTGGGAAAAAGGGGAGGTGGGGAGGGAGAGAGGGGGGTTCAGGGAACCCCCCTGGCCAGCTGGAGGGAAAAGGTTTTTCTGCATTGTGTTCATTGCTGTATTTTCCTGTATATATTGTAAATATTGTATATTTGTGTATATATTCATTGCATTCCATTTATGCCTGTATATATAGCTTTCATCTGCTTTTCCAACTGAGCTAGCTGTGGTTTCTTTCCCTGTGTGTGGGGAGGGAACTTTCTCACCCCTCCACATATTTTTAATTGGCGGCCCAACGCGCGGCTTGTGGATAGTTGCTGTCCAGAAGCAGAGCAAAAGTTGCTTGATTTATTGTCTGCTCAAGTCGGAGTTGCAAGGATGAAAGTGTTTTGGCTTTTAGAGCGTTTGTTTTTTTCAATTTTTGGGGTCCTTATCTATAAGCATGTCCTAGGATTGATTTCGATCGCTTAAGCAGATACTTGATGTATAATTGTATTTATGGTTTAGTATAAGATTCAGCTTCTCTATGAGCGGTGCCTGGGATTCTTTTGGCTTAATAGATACAGGAATGTGACATCAACCACTCTGCCCATAGAGATAAAGGAGTTTAAGATCCCAGTAGGTGAAAGGGTCGTTTTAAGTGATGGCTGGGATCCGAAGGTGATTTATGTGATGTGTTTGAATCTGCTGCTGGTGATGGTGATTGCGTACTTGTTATATGCTCTGTACCGGGAGAAGAAAGTGTCTAAGGCCTGTTTTGTAATTAGGCGTAGACCCAAGAGGAGGAAGAACAGCTCTAACTTGACCCCAGAAATATCTAGTGATGATGAGAATGCAGGATCTGTATCAGTTAAAGATCAAGCTAAAAAGTCCATCGGAAAGGCTGCTCTGAACGGTGCTGTTGGTGGTTCTGGCAATCAGCCAGCTGCTGCTGCAGCGGCAGCGCCTAACATGGCGGCTCCCCTGTCCTCGGCAGCCATTAATGTGGCAAAGCCAGTTCCTCCTTCTTCTTCAGCAGGACCGGAAGTGTCCTCCACAGCAGCTGATCCGTCTCAAAACCTGTCAGCTTCTGTTAAGCCAGCTGTAAATTCAAACACAGCTCCAGTTCAAGCAGGTAGCTGTTTTAAAGACGAGAGGTGGAAAGACCAAAGCTGATTCAGAAGCTGATGCTGGTGAGGGAACTTCTGCTTTAAGAGACCCTGCTGAGGAGGAGGAGAAGATTTGTCTTAAAGATATAGCTGAGTTATTGAGAACATCACTGGATGGAGATGCAGGGCAAATTGCTGACAGCAAACAACTAGAGGTGGTACTCCTGACCTTAAAGAGATTCTTAGGAGAGTGACAATAAGATTAATGGGACAACAAGTTCAGGAAGAGGAGGAAGAGGAGGAGTCAGATGATATTCTGGACTGTTCTTCCCCAAGAGAAAGAGAAAGGAATGTGCGTAAAGATACATCAGAGCAGATAAGGAGCCAATCCTAGCTTGGCTTGGTAGATGCTACGATACAGGTGCTCCAGCTCTAATGTTTGAGACAAGTCAGCAGCTCAACTAGGAACTCTCTCAAAGATAATGGAATAGATCGACATCTAGGCAGGACTCTCGGTAAGGTACTCTGTGGATACGCCTTTTAATGGCAACCCTCATGAGATATCCTCCCGAGATGATCTTCCCATGAATCCTAAGCCCGTGGACTACCATAGAGGAAGGATTAAGCATCTGAGAGATTTTGCTGTTAGAGAGGTACTCTATGGTGGCCATTAGACTCTGAATCCTGATGAAATTCCTGTAGGAAATGGTCTTGCTAAAAAGCTCATCAAACTTGCTCCTCCTAACTATGCAATATTCTGGCAAGCAGAATTGTGGCAAGAAATTATGGTGGAGCTTCTCCTACGGTTGGCCAATTCATTGATCAATGAGACAATTGGAGGAGAGCATGACACATGTTTCTTTGGTTTCAGCCATTGAAACTCTGTCTGGAAAAATTGAGAATTGCATGAAAGAGCTGAAGGATGAATTTAAAATACCATCTCCCAATGACACAGAGCGATAATTCCAATTCTTCCTCCAGATGGATACAGGTTTCCTCTGTGAGGAATAGGCGTCCTCTAAGGATGTCATTCCAAAAACAGGTCATTCCAAAACAGATCCAACCAAAACAGACCACCAAGGCAGTCACGTGGAAGTATTTGGATAACTCTGCGTGATCAGTTGGTGAGAACATGAACAGATGGTATGGTCAACCAACTGCTATCTTTTCAGGAGACTGAGGGAATTGCAAAGTGGCAGAACCCGAGGTAGCAATACCAGAAGGGTAGCTGTTACTTCCACAGTTCCCCAGGACAACTCTAATAGCTCCAACAGTGGCTCCAGTTCTAACACCGCACCATGTGCTCATTGCACATGTGGGCATGTTCCCCATAACTAGGGGTGCCCTGCCTCCCACCAGGGGGAGGAGAGGGGTAACAGAGATAATAGAATCTATTGGGATGTGTACATCCAGTGGCCTGGCACTTCACAATTTCAAGACATCTAGCCTGAATCTCACCATCTCCAGCTTCATTCCATTACCCCTAGTCCTATCACTACCTGATAGCCTGTTCAATATCTTTATTGATGATCTGGATGAGGGGATTGAGTCAGTCATCAGTAAATTTGCAGATGTGCCAAAAGATGAGCCAGTGGGGAAGGCAACCGGCCTGGATGATCAAGCAGCTCCTGGAGGATTTAAGGGGTAAAAAGAGGCTGTATCACCTTTGGAAGGAGGGGAAGGCTTCTCAAGGTATGTTTAAGGAAGTTGTTAGCTTATGTAGGAAAAAAATTAGAGAGGCAAAGGCCCAGTTGGAATTGAGGCTGGCCACCTATGTGAAGGATAACAAAAAGCATTTTTACAAATACATTAACACTAAAAAGAGGGGCAAGAAGAGCCTCCACTCTTTATCGGACCTGGAGGGGAACACTGTGACTGAAGATGAGGAAAAGGCTGAGGTCCTGAACACCTTCTTTGCCTCAATTTTTAACAGCAAGGCAGGAGGAGTTCAGGACGAGTGGCCTCCTGAGTTGGGTGATGGGGTCAGGGAGCAGTGTAATTCCCGGAAATCCATGAGAAATTAGTTCAGCTGAGCCACTTGGACACTCACAAGTCCATGGGACCGGATGGGATCCATCCTAGGGTGATGAGAGAGCTGGGAGATGAGGTGGCCAAGCTGCTCTCCATCATTTTTCAGCAGTCCTGGCTCACAGGAGGGGTCCCAGATGACTGGAAACTGGCCAATGTGATCTCCATCCACAAGAAGAGTCAGATGGAGGAACCTGGAAACTACAGGCCTGTCAGCCTGACATCAGTGCCAGGGAAAATGATGGACCAGATTATCTTGGCAGCAATAACTGTGCACCTGCAGGATGGTCAAGGGCTCGGGTCCAGCCAACATGGATTTAGGAAGGGCAGGTCCTACCTCTCCAACCTGATCTCCTTCCATGATCAGGTGACCCACCTGTTGGATGTGGGGAGGCCTGTGGATGTGGTCTACCTGGACTTCAGCAAGGTCTTTGACGCTGTCCCCCACAGGAAACTGCTGGCTAAGCTGTCAGCTTGTGGCTTGGACAGCAACACTCTGCGCTGGGTTAGGAACTGGCTGGAAGGCTGAGCCCAGAGAGTGGTGGTGAATGGTGCCACATCCAGCTGGAGGCCAGTCACCAGTGGCGTCCCCCAGGGATCAGTGCTGGGCCCCATCCTCTTTAATATCTTCATTGATGATCTGGATGAGGGGACTGAGACAGTCATCAGCAAATTTGCAGATGACACCACGTTGGGAGCAGATGTTGGTCAGTTAGAGGGCAGAAGGGCTCTGCAGAGGGACCTCGACCGGCTGGACAGATGGACTGAGTCCAATGGGATGGCATTCAACAAGTCCAGTGCTGGGTGCTGCACTTTGGCCACAACAACCCCATGCAGAGCTACAGCCTGGGGTCAGAGTGTCTGGAGAGCTGCCAAACAGAAAGGGACCTGGGGGTACTGAAAGACAGCCGCCTAAACATAAGCCAGCAGTGTGCCCAGGAGGCCAAGAAGCCATCCTGGCCTGCATTAGGAATAATGTGGCCAGCAGGAGCAGGAAAGTCATTGTGCCCCTGTACTCTGCACTGGTTAGGCCACACCTTGAGTCCTGTGTCCAGTTCTGGTCCCCTCAGTTTAAGAAGGACATTGATACACTTGAATGTGTCTAGAGAAGGGCAAGAAGGTTGATGAGAGGCCTTGAGCACAAACCCTGTGAGGAGAGGCTGAGGGAGCTGGGATTGTTTAGCCTGGAGAAGAGGAGGCTCAGGGGTGAACTCATTGCTCTCTACAACTACCTGAAACGTGGTTGTAGCCAGGAAGGGGTTGGTCTCTTCTCTCTAGCAACCAGCACCAGAACAAGGGGACAGAGTCTCAAGCTGTGTCAGGGGAAGTTTAGGCTGGAGGTGAGGAGAAAGTTCTTCACGGAGAGAGTCATTCACCATTGGAATGGGCTGCCCAGGAAAGGTGGTGGAGTCACCATCCCTGCAGCTGTTCAAGAGGGGATTGGATGTGGCACTTGGTGCCATGGTCTAGTCATGAGGTCTGTGGTGACAGGTTGGACTTGATGATCTTCGAGGTCTCTTCCAACCTTGGTGATACTGTGATACTGTGATATTATACCAAGTAAGGAGCAAGTGTTGATCTGTTAGAGGGTAGAAGGGCACTGCGGAGGGACCTTGATAGTCTAGGCAGATGGGCAGAGTCCAGCAAGATGACATTCGACAAGTCCAAGTGCTGGGTGCTGCACTTTGGCTACAACAACCTCATGCAGCACTACAAGCTGGGTACAGAGTAGCTGGAGAGTGGCCAAACAGAAAGGTACCTAGGGGTACTGAATGACAGCCAGATGAATATGAGTAAAGCAGTGTGCCCAGGTGGCCAAAAAGCCAATGCATCCTGGCCTGTATAATGTGTCCAGCAGGAACAGGGAAGTCATTGTGCCCCTCTACTCAGCACTGGTTAGGCCACACCTTGAGTACTGTGTCCAGTTCTGTGCCCCTCAATGTAAGAAGGACGTTGAGACTCTTGAATGTTGAAGGGCAACAAAGCTGGTGAGAGGCCTTGAGTACAGCACTGTGAGGAGAGGCTGAAGGAGTTGGGTTTGTTTAGCCTAGAGAAGAGGAGACTCAGAGACCTCATTGCTGTCTACAACTACATGAAGGGAGGTTGTAGCCAGGAGGGGGTTGGTCTCTTCTCCCAGGCAACCAGCACCAGAACAAGAGGACACAGTCTCAAACTGCACCAGGGGAAGTTTAGGCTTAAGGTGAGGAGAAAGTTCTTCACAGGGAGAGTTGTTAGCCATTGGAATGGGCTACCCAGGCAGGTGGTGGAGTCACCATCCCTGGAGCTGTTCAAGAGGGGATTGGACGTGGCACTTAGTGCCATGGTTTTGTAGTCATGAGGTCTTGGGTGACAGGCTGGACTTGATGATCTTTGAGGTCTTTTCCAGCCCCAGGTGGGAATGGTATGTTCTTGGGTATGTTCTGGGACCTCTCTCTCTTTGTCATGATGTTTGTGGTTTTCTGTAAAACTTTCATTGTTTTTTTCATTTAAACTTTCCACCATTTTTTGCAATCCATTTGTCTGAGTCTTTTCTTTTGCCTTTAGTGGGAGAATTGGTCTCCCAAACCACGACAACCTTGTCTCACTTTATAGCAAAACCGGCCTTCAACAAGGCTGTCAGATGCCAGTCTCTATTTGGCTTTCACGCAGGCCAAGTTGGACTGGTAAAAGGTGAATGAGTCTTTTTGATGACACTTTGATGTTCTAGACAACAAATTAGCTCATCTATGGGCACCAAAGAGACACGGTTAGTTCTGTATTGTCTGTGATGGGCAGTTTGAGAAGCAATTGACAGTTTCACATCCTATGTCTTGTGCTGTCACACAACTGCAGACTCATCTGAGAGCTCTGGCCTAATAGACTTAATTTGCCTTTGTCAGTCTCTACAGTTGCTATTCCAAAAGCTACTTGTACTCCTTGTTATCTTTGAATCACCCTTCTTGCAATAAGTCTGTTCCCAGAATACAAGATGCATTTGGACCAGTTACAGTAGTATGTTTTTCCCAATCACAGTATCACAGTATCACTAAGGTTGGAAGAGACCTCGAAGATCATCGAGTCCAACCTGTCACCACAGACCCCATGACTAGACCGTGGCACCAACTACTGCATTCAATTCCCTCTTGAACACCTCCAGGGACAGTGACTCCACCACCTCCCTGGACAGCTCATTCCAATGGCGAACGACTCTCTCAGTGAAGAACTTTCTCCTCACCTCGAGCCTAAACTTCCCCTGGCGCAGCTTGAGACTGTGTCCCTTTGTTTTGGTGCTGGTTACTGGTGCTCTTGAGAACCACCAGTAATTCCTGAAATAATTATGTGCTCTGCCCCTACATCATTTGAAGGGTATGAGAATACAGTGCGCACCTGTGTCTACTAGGGCATTATATTTCTGAACTGCCAGGCCATCTAATACAATACAATACAATATAATACAATACAATACAATACAATACAATACAATACAATACACCAGGTTGAAAGAGACCTTCAAGATCATTGCGTCCAACCTATCAACCAATCCAACACACCTAAACAACTAAACCATGCCACCAAGCACCCCATCAAGTCTCATCCTGAACACCTCCAATGAAGGTGACTCCACCACCTCCACAGGCAGACCATTCCAATGGGCAATCACTCTCTCTGTATAAGCACATCCCAGCAGACTCTGTTGTCTCCATGGTCCCTCTTCTCTGCCTGGTGGGAGGCAGGGCACTTCTAATGCTGGACAGCGCATGTACAGTTAGCACAGTGGCCTGTATTGCTGTCAGAATCATCTCTGGAGCAATTGGAGTTGCCCTGGAAAACTAGGCAGTGGCATCTACCCTTCTGGTAGTGCTACCTTTGATGTTTCCACTTCAAAGTTCCTGCACTCTCTTCAAAAGAACAGAGGTAGGTTGACCATCCCAACTTATTCATGTTCTCGACAAATTGGTCATGCAGAGCTCTTCAAAGAGACCCTCATGATTCCTTCTGTCTAGTTTTATTGGCCTCCTAGGAGGATACCTGTTTCTGATGGGTGAAATGTGGATCCATTAAGAAGGTGAAGAGGAGGCATCATTCTCCTTTGCCAACTTCGCTATGGAAGTCTTAAACTCCTCCTTAAACTCTCTCCTGCCATCCTTCATCTCTCCAGCCATAGTATTTATGTGTGTGAGACTGTCTTCTAGTCGCCTCCATTGATCAGCAAAATTTCCAACAGTTGGAGGAATTCTCCCATTGTCTCTTCTCACAGTTTTACTTGCCAATGAATGAGCACAGGCAAGAGAAGCAAACTGAATAAGCTTTTTCATGAGAGCATTACTCACAGGTATCTCATCAAGATTCTCAGTTGTATGGATGCCATAGAGTCTCTCTCTTATGGCCACCTCTTGCAAACACTGGATCCTCTGTTCATTTGTGGTCCAGCATGACGGGAGCCAGGGTAAATCATCCCTGTTGGGCTACCATAGTACCACAGCCAGTAATAGGCATGACCAGAGGAAAGCATTACAAGACAGAGCTCCTAAATGCTTATTAATGCCACAGTCTCTGGAAATGGAACCCAGCTGTATCACTGATCTGGGATTTATTTCTACAGTCTCTATACCTCTATCCCAACATCAGTTTAACCAGCTCATTATAGGTTTGCATTCTTTAAGCACATAATCCTGTATTATATACCTCACCTCCTTCCTAGGCACAGGGATTGTTGCTGCCACCACCACATAATTATCACTATCATGTGATTGCTAAGAGGTATCCCTCTTATCAATAGCCTTTTTTATCCCCACAGGGTACCAGCACTCAAACCAGCAGATGGACTCTCTCCTGCATCATCTTTCTGCTGCTGCATTATCTGAGAGAACTTCTTAAACTCCTCAACAGTAATAACGCCTTCCTTGGTAGTACCCTGTTCTGATTTGTCTCCATCATCATCTGAGCCATCCTGATCCCCAACGTCAGTTGCCAGTTTTGTTCTGGTCTTATGTGGGGCAATGGAGTCTGTAACTTTCTCAATTGAATCATCCTGGCCATCATCATCTATCTGATCTTTCTTGCTTGCTTGTTTTGCATGGAGCAAAGTGAGCTGTAGCCTGAGAGGTGCCTTCTAAAGCATCACCAAGCACTGGTCAGTCTGTCTGTCTTTCATTTTGCCTTATGCAGTGATGTAACAGGAGCAGGATTAGCAGTGTTAGCAACATTGGCAAATAGGCTTGCCACTGCTGCCTTGGTAATTGCTGCCATGGGCAGAAGTGGCTTTGCCTCAACACTCTGCAGTGGTCGTGGCTGCAAGCAGAAATGCCTTGGTACCAGCAGACGCAGGGAGAAGTGCCTTTGCCTCATTTGTGGGCACAGTTCTGTAAATCAGAATCATCTTCACAATGTCACAAATAGACACCACAAATAGACTGTTTTGATTGATTCTACCTAGGGACTTTGTTATCACCATCACTCACAGCTGAATCCACCACTGTTACTGCCACCAGCTGTCCCTGATCAGGGATTTTGCCAATGCATGTGCTTGCCTACGTTTGTGATTGCCCCTCCCTGGTGGTTTTGCAGCTGCTGCCACCTGTGCTACCCTCCTTCTTAATTGGTATGAATGGCAACAAAGTTTTTTTCCTTATCCCAGTGTGGTGGTTTGGGCTGGGTGCCCTCTGCTACATGGTGTACTTCCTGTGTCCAGAAGTCCAGCCCAGTGGGTGGACACAGGAAATCAGGTATCTCCTACCACAATCCCCTGCATCGCTATAAAATCTAGCGTAGGGTCTAGCACTTCCTCTTTCTTCCCCTGCCGGCACCTGGTAACTGGGGGAGACATCTCCCAGCCTTGGGCCTGGCTAGGCCCAAGGCCAGGGGGATGGGCGGTCTCAGGCCTTGCCAGCCAAGACTAGCCTAGCAGTGTGTGTGTGGGGGAAGAACGAGCCCTGGGGGTCTTGGGCCCACGCTCAGGTGGGGATGGGATGCTTCCAGGTCTGTTTTGGGGTTTCTTTTGTCACTGTTTCTGGTTCTCTGTGCACATTCACTCTTTTCTATTTAAACTTTCCATTACTTTTGCAATCCGTTTGTCAGAGTCATTATTTCTGCCCGTGGTGGGGAGGGGGCTGCCTCAACCCACTACACCCAGGCCTCTATAGGAGTCAGGGCAGGTGCAAACCCTTTCTCCCTTTTCAAAGCTCCTGTGAATGGCTGCTTTAGTGCATGGTGAATTGGTTGCCTTTGCCATGCAGTGGTTCTGCCCCAAGTGCTGCTCCAAACAGCTTCTCCATGAGTCTCCATCTCTTCACTATCTCCTATCTCTGCCACTGGTTGGGCTGCTGCTTCTCCTGCCTCTGTTTCCTTTTTGCTTGAATGACTAGAATTTGATCTGGACCTCCTATGCTGCCACCTTCTCCACTTGGAGTGAGGGGGATTTAGTCCTAAAGTCCTACGTTTCTCTCACCAAAAAACTATTACTAAACCTAATATTGGCAATATTGCCAGCATATTGAAATATAAAGAACTGATCAATGGGAAGCGCCACTCTCTGGACAGATTCTCAGTCACAGGGAAGGAAAATTTGAGAAACTCATACAGAAAATCAAAGGTTACTTTCCATATCCCAAAAGTTTCATACAATAGTTTCCAAATTTTCCTGGCATACCTTTGTGGTGGGTTGAAGGCAGATCCTCCCTTGCCTCCCACCAGGGCAGAAGAAAAAGCATTGAGACCCAGAAAAATGGATTGCAGAAGTGATGGAAAGTTTAAACAGAAAAGCAGTGAGTGTTTTACAGAGAACCACAAGCACAGTGACAAAAGAAGATCCCAAAGTGTACCCAGAAGCCTCACAGCACTTCTCATCTCCCTGCCTGAAGGAGAACCCCCAGGGCTCTTTCTTCTCTGCCTCCATTATTAGGCTAATCTTAGCTGGCCAGATCTGAGATTGCCCTTCCCCCTTCTCCTCTTGGCATTAGGCCTAGCTAGGCCTAAGAGGCCTTGAGATAACTCCCCTTCCATTGCCAGACAGGGACCATCTCCCACAGGAGCGTTGAGGGAAGAAAGAGGAAGTGTGAGACTTTGTTGATAAATATATAGGGAGCAGGACATTATGGGAATGAAATACATTATTTCCTGTGTCCACCCACTGGGCTGGACTCCCGGGGCACCTAAGATGTATCTTGTGTGGTAGCAGCAGAAGGCACCCAGCCTAAACTACCACAACCTTTTAACCAATGCCACAGTCTTTTGGTAAAAAAAGTCCACAGATACAGTAATACGTAAAGGAAATAAAGCACTGATAAATTGATAAAGTCAAAATCAGGGAAGCCAAAATAAATTAACTTTTTAACTTCCTTATTGTGGTTATTATTCAATCAAGCCAGCACCACTTTTGGCACCAAAATTTGTTATGGTTTAAGACTGGACCCCCCATATTTTGGAAATTTATTCTAAGGAACAAATATGCCACACTCAGTCCATTTCTTTTTTACTTCCAAAATTCTAAGTATAAAAGGCAGTAAACATATGGAAAAATATATTTACATTAATTTCCAGTTCAACAACAACACAATAACCCCCTTGTATGATCATTCAGCTCTCTCCCCACTCCAGACACAAAAGGGTCCAGAGGGTTGCATATCTCCCTACCCACTGTACCTCAACCCAAACAAAAAGATCAACCAGAA
>CM026897.1:46975359-47017131 GCA_015227895.2 Colaptes auratus | reverse complement strand
CCCAGCAGACCATGGCAGCAGACCACAAGATCTTGATATGAGGCTTGATAAGAGCCTGATGGTTGCCTTTTTCTATGTATTCACAGCTCTGTTGGGCATCACTGTATTTGCACTTGTGGTAATTGGTTGTTGTCTGTGCAAACACCTGCCCTTCCTTTCCCCTTTCTGATCAATCTCCCTCTTCCCCTTCTGCTCCTGCACAGCCTCAGAATCTATCCCTGGATTTGTAAAGTTAGTTAATGCTGTTAATTTGTTGACATTGTTAGAGTTAGCTAGAGTCATTCCTACCTGTGCTCTCTTCCTTCCCCCTTCCCATCCTCCATTGTACATACTACCATAGATCCCATCCCAGGGACAGCAACAGTGAGGTATGAAATGAATGCAAGAGACTGTGTTACCCCACCCCACATCACTGGAACACAAAATCACTAACTGGTGCCTGTCAGCAATGGAGAATGGAGTCAATACGGATGACCAATATGATCTAGTATTGTTCATTTATTAAGGGAACTTCTACAGCTTATATAGACTCGGAGAGCATCGTTGGCACAGCTTCATTGGTTCCTCACGAGTGACCACACATCGCACTATTATAGATTATTGTTTTTAAGAGCTGTTGCCCTTGTGAGGTTGTTGATGTAGGTGTTCGTCCTGTTATTCCCAGATAACTTTCTGTGTTTATAGCTACCAGTACCTTGCTTTGGTTACATGCTGCTTGCACAGCACTGTTTTGCTAAACTGCTAGCTACTTCTGCACTTATGCTAAGCATGGCCTAGCACCATGTCAAGCTCTAAGCTCATACTGCCAGATTGCTCACACCGCTTATTGCTACCATTTCCACAGGTGCCACCACCATGGAAACATCATCATAGACTGCAAGACCAGTGGCCTCCCATTGTTCTGAGCTCAACCCAACCATGGAATAGAAACCACCAGCCTCAGAAGAAACACACCTCAGTGACCCAGAAGATGAACTGAGACACCAGAATGCTTCAGGTCCATAGTGTCAGCTCCTTCCTCTTTTTGCCTGCCTCTCTTCCTTTGCCATACTTCTGTTAAAGTGCCTCAACTAAGTACTCTATTCCCTCCCAGTTTTGTTCATGGGGTCTAACACTGTCTGGCTTAACTCAGCCTTAAAGGGAGGGATGTACAGCCCTCCCTTTTGCCCCTACTACTGTAGTAGTATTTTTCTGTTCTGACCCCAGGAGACTCCCTATTCAGTGTAACTGTCTTCCTCCCGCACTACCTTGAATACTTGTTAGGATAGCCCTCTCAGAATGACCTGCCTTTTTTCCAGTCATCTTCCATCTTTTTTAATTTATTTTGTATGTCTGGCCATGAATCTGTAACAAAGTTTGCCTTCAGCAGCTTGTGGCCAGCTGAATATTTTACCTCAGCCTCTGCAGCCACTCTGTGGTGTTTTTATCATCAAATACTTTACCTATATTCAGTCCCTTTGGGACAACCTCTCATACTACACTACAACAACCGTACACACTCAGCAAATTATAGATGGAAACTTACTATAAAGCTGTTATTTGTTAACTTTATGCAAATAAACATTTTCAGGAATAAATGTTTTCAAATAAAATAACAGGTTTTCAAATCTGCAATCTTTAGGGAAGTCTGTGGGTGAAGGATGCTTGTGCCCAGACTTATGCTCCAAATACTGCTAGGACGTGTCCCTACATGTTTGCTCAACTCCCTCTTCCCGCTCCCTTCTGGAACTCTGGTAGCCCATGTGCACCACTCATCCCGGACTGCTACAGCCCTGCAAGTGGGGACATCACTTTGTCCAGCCAGCAGCTGTCCTGGCCAAACCCTATGAACCGTGAGGAGTCACCACCCTCCCAAAGCCCCTCACGGAGGAGCTTTTTTGCTGTGTGCAGTGAAGGCCTATATGCCCAAACTAGGCCCCTAATAAGGGAACTTGTCCCAGCATAATTGGAAATCCTACATGCTGTTGTTCACATATATGCCACCTCTCCTTTCCTGAGGAAAGGACAAAGACCAAGGCATCTCGCCAGGTGGCACAAACAACTCACCTGCCTTCTAAGGGGTGAACACCTACATGCACCCATCACATGGGATGCTCATGCTACTGCCAAGTATGGGCATAATTCTAGCTTCGCACTTTCTATAGGCTAAAGCTGGCTGTTTACAAGAGTGCCCATTGGTCAAATCTGGCCTCAAGAAACTTACAAGTAGTACCCCAACTTGTAAACAAGTTGACCTTTTTTCTTTGCTCTCTCTCTTTGCTCGAGCTACAAAGCTCTCTGCCTTTGTGCTATAGCTTTTGCTATTAGGCTCATTGTTAGTAAGTCTTTTCACTCCCACATGCAAGCATACTAGCAGTCTCTGGAAAGGCCCATTGAGCCTCAGTCCTGAGAGTCTCCAGAGGAGGAACCCTCACTGAAATCCTATCAGCTACAGTGTGGTATTGCCAGCCTCACTGGTCAGAAGAAGAGCCTGCTGTGTCTTCGAGAGGACTGAACCTCCGAGGGTAAGACTGCCCATTTGATGGGAAAGGGACTAGCTGAGTTTGCAGTCCAAACATCTGCCACAGCCTTAAGCAGCAGACTAATGAGCCACTATCATGTGTCAGCTCAGAAAGCAGGACCAGCGCCTAGCCACATGCCTGCATGACCCCACTGTTGCAGGAGAGAAGAGGAGGTGCCACTTTGGCCTCTCTATGCCTGTGAACCCCAGGGCCCACTCTGGAGAGCAGCCAAACAGAAAGGGACCTGGGGGTACTGATTGACAGCTGGCTGAACATGAGCCAGCAGTGTGCCCTCCTCTCCTCTCTTCTCCTCTCCTCTCCTCTCCTCTCCTCTCCTCTCCTCTCCTCTCCTCTCCTCTCCTCTTCTCTCCTCTCCTCTCCTCTCCTCTCCTCTCCTCTCCGAACCTCTCCTCTCCGAACCTCTCCGAACCTCTCCTCTCCGAACCTCTCTGAACCTCTCCTCTCCTCACCAAACTCTCCTCTCCTCTCCCCTCCCCTCCCCTCCCCTCCTGTCCCCTCCTCTCTCCTCTGAACCTCTCCTCTCCTCTCCGAACCTCTCCTCTCCGAACTTCTCCGAACCTCTCCGAACCTCTCCTCTCCAAACCTCTCCAAACCTCTCCAAACCTCTCCTCTCCGAACCTCTCCGAACCTCTCCAAACCTCTCCAAACCTCTCCAAACCTCTCCTCTCCAAACTTCTCCTCTCCTCTCCTTGGTGTTTTGGAATTTCACTCTGGAACAAGTGCAGAATCCTAGTAAACTAATAAACTAGTTGGAAAAAAAATGTTGCCAACCTGGAAACTGCTGATAAATGCAAATCAGCATGATATGCTGTTGCTGTGAGCAGGATATCATCTGGGGGATGAGGAGGTAGAAAGCAGCCCTGCAGAGAAGGACTTGGAAGCTCTGGTGGTTGAGAAGCTGGACACAAGCCAAAAAATGTGCACTTGCAGCTCAGAAGGCCAGTTTCAGCCTGGGCTGCATCAACAGAAGGGTGTCCAGCACAACAAGAGAGATGATTCTGATACTTTGCTTCGGTAAGACCTCACCTAGAGTACTGCATACAGCTCTAGAGCCCTCAACACAGAAAGGACATGGACCTCATGAAGCAGGTCCAGAGGAGGGCATGAATATGATCAGGAAGCTGGAACACCTATCTTATGAAGACAGTCTGAGACAGTTGGGGTTGTTCACATTGGAGAAGAGAAGGCTTCAGGAAAACTAATAGAGGCCTTCCAGTACCTGAAGGGAGCCTACAAGAAGGCTGGACAGGGACTGCTTACAAAAAGCCTATAGTGATAAAATGAGGGGCAATGGTTTTAAATTATAGAAAAGTAGATTTAGATTGCATGTTAGGAACAAATCCTTTGCCATCTTTACCATCATATTGCCCAGGGAGATAGATGAGGCACCCTCCCTGGTGATATTCAAGGTCAAGTTTGACAAAGTTCTGAGATACATGATCTAGTGGGGAACTCCCCTGTTCCCTATAGGGGAGTTGGACTAGACAAACTTTGGAGATCCCTTCCAAACCAAACCATTATATGATTATATGACTACAGAGTCTTTTCCAGTGCTATTCAGTACCCTCAAGGAGAAGATCTCTTGACCTAAAGACAGACTGGCGGGTGCTGTGGCTACTGAAATCCTGGCAGCAATATATATATTGCTTAAAGACAACTCTTTGCCTCTCTACTTCCAAGCCAACTCCAAATTATTGTTTGGTGGATTTGCTCTTTCCTTTTCTCCCCTCTCTGTTGGGAGGGAAGAGGGGGGGGGAGTGGGGGAGAGATTCTCAGCCTTGCCCCCACCTGAGCTCTTAACTTCCAGTTAAGGCTCAAACCACCACAATTTTTGGCGCCTCCAACGTAGGGCTTGGAAATTAATCTTGTCTTGGGAAAGCAAAACTTTGTCTGAAAAAGGGACTGGAAATAGAGATGGCGATTTTAAAGAGCCTGGTGGTCCAAGCCTTTGCGTGGGGTTTGGCTGGATCTTTTGGACCCACATCTACAAATTAATAACTTACCATGTGGTGTGGTTAATGATATAGATGCTGATCAAATGGATGAAAACTTTACCAATGAAGCTGGGCATGTATCTCCTGAATTCATTGAGTTTCACTGTCAGTGGTAACTTTTCTAACACAGGAAATTTTCCTGCAGAAGGCTGTGAAAACCAATGGTGTAGATAAATGTGCCTGTGATGGAAAATTGCTGTACATTGCAATATGCTCCATATGCTTGAATGTAATCCTTACAGGGGCATTGCTGTGACCTTGTAGGTGGGGGACGAGCTAACCCATTAAGAGCTGTTTGGAGGGTGATAACACACTCCTTTGCACTCTTTAACGACTGGGGGCGTGTCTGCTGTGGGCATTGTGAGCACTCTGTAAACACAAAGAGGGAGGGGTCAGGTTGTAATGAGTGTGCCAGATCTCAGCCTGAGCCCCAGGCACAAGGGTCTGCCCCATCACCAGCAGCTCCACAGTTAACCCCTGATGCTCCTGCCAATGCAGTCTCTCTGGCACCAGTCACCACACGCAGGAAAAGAAGTCAAAAATCATCGCCAAGCACAGATGGAGAGGAAGGAACCTCAGCAGCCCCAGCACCTCACAGAACCCAGCGGTGGATGAAGATGAGTCAGACCAGGAAATACCTGTCACATCGTTACCCAGAAGGAACTAAGGCAAACTCGTCTGGATTACGCAAGGAAGAGGGTGAGCCAATACTGAGCTGGGCCCTGAGATGCTGGGATGAGGGGGTGGACACAGTGGACCTGGATAAGAGGGAGGCAAAGTTTTTAGGCTCCATGACTCATGATGCTGGTCTGGACAAAGAGTTAGCCAAACTCGATGGAACACACACTCTCTGGGCCCGGATCCTCAATGCCATCAAGAGCCGGTACCACTCAAGGGATGACCTGCCCTGGGCCCCAGTTAGATGGACAACTATGGAACAGGGCATTCGCTACCTGAGACAGATGGCTGTGCTGGAAATAATTTATGGGGATGGCCAGCTCCCTTCGGACCCAGATGAGGTGCCCATGAGACGGCCCTTCGTAAAGAAGCTCACCCAGGGTGCTCCTCAGAAATGTGCTCCCACATTAGGAGGGATACTCCTGACTGGACAGGATGGAAGTCCTAAAACTGTCTGTGAGACTTCCAGTTAAGGCTCAAACCACCACAGTGTTCCTCTCCAATACACCTGGAATTCACTGCTCCAGAGGTGAAAACACAGCCCCACCATTTACCATGGAACTATCCATACTGCACCAGAACAGGGTGGAGTTCCAGAATGCCTGCAGTACATTGATGGCATGACTGTATGGGGCAACAGAAGAAATTTTGAGAAAGGGAGGACAGTAGTTCAAAACCTTCTGAACTCTGTTCTAAAATCAAATGAAGTAAGAATAGAATAGAGTAGAATAGAATAGAATAGAATAGAATAGAATAGAATAGAATAGAATAGAATAGAATAGAGTAGGACTAATGGAATAATAGAATAAAATAAAATAAACCAGTTTGGGAGAGACCTTCAAGATTGTCACTTCCAACCCATCATCCAACACCACCTAATCAACTAAACCATGCAACCAAACATCCTATCAAGTCTTCTCCTAAACACCTCCAGTGATGGTGACTCCACCACCTCCCTGGGCAGCACATTCCAATGGGCAATCACTCTCTCTGTGTAGAATTTCTTCCTAATATCCAGTCTGAAACTCCCCTGGTGCAGCTTGAGACTATGTCCTTTTGTTCTGGTGCTGGTTGCTTGGGAGAAGAGACCAGCCCCCACCTGTCTACAACCTCCCTTCAGGCAGCTGAAGAGAGCTATGAAGTCTCCCCTGAGCCTCCTCTTCTCCAGGCTAAGCAACCCCAGCTCCCTCAGCCTTTCCTCATAGGGCTTGTGTTCCAAACCCCTCACCAACTTTGTTGCCCTAAAGTAAGGTCAAGGGAACTCCAGAAAAGATCCAGTTTTGTGAGATAAAATGGCAAGATCAGTGTTGTCAGATCCCAATGGATGTGATAAACAAGATAGCAGCTATGTTTCTGATCATAGAATAAACAGAAAAACAGGTTTTCTTGGGTGTCGTGGATTTCTGGAGGATGCATATACCAGACTATAGCCTGAATGTGAGCCCTCTCTACCAAATGACATAGAAGAAGAATTGTGAACTGGAGCAACAACAGGCCTTTGAAGAAATTAAGCAGGGGTTTGTATACAGTAGACCTTGGTCCAGCATGAGCAAGGAAAGATCCTAAAATTACACCCTACACCATAGAAATGGTCCTACCCGCAGCCTTTGTCAGAGGGTACCTGGAGAGACTTAAGGCTGGAGTGCGAAGTACAAATAATCTGAGGCCAGGTACACTCCAACTGAAAAAGAGATACTGGCAGCATACGAAGGAGTTTGAGCTGCTGTGGAAGTGGTTGGTACAGAAGCAGAGCTTTGGGGAAGCACCCCAACTGCTAGTGCTGGCCTAACTGGGAGGAGGTAACACGTATAATAAGATACCCATTTTTCCTTATTCTATCACTGGTCACCACAGAAAAAGGACTATCATCTTCATCTTGACACCCCACCCCTCAGATATTTATAGGTGTTGACAGAAACCACTGGATGGTTGGAAACCTGCCCCATGCCACTGCCCAGGACACCTTCCTGGGTAAGTTTTATAGTGGCACAACACCTCTCAGAGAACTGAGTCAGACAATTGGATTCAATTTTGAAATAGCCCCATAGATATCTTGGCCAAAAAACATGGTGTTGTGTACCACATCATCTATCCTGTGTCAGGCTCCTGAAAAGTTGAGCACTACAATGGACTGCTAAGAACTACATTGAAAGAATGGCAGATGGGACCTTTAAAAACTGGGATAAGCATATAGCACCGGCCACCTTGTTAATTAACACCAGAGGAACTGCTGATCAATCTGATCCTTGCTAGTCAAAACTCTCACATACTGCAGAAAAGGATGGAGTTCCCATAATGCACATGAAGAACACAGTAGGGAAGACAGTCTGAGTTAGCCCTGCTTCAGGAAAAGCCAAATCCACTCATGGGATTGCTTTTGCCCTAGGACCTGGGTGCAAGTGGTAGGTCACACAGGAGAATGAAGAAATCTGTGTACTGAAAGGTGATTAAATACTGAGTGAGAAAATCTAGTGAATTAAATTATATGATGTGAAATGTTAAATAACTCTGTTGGGCATGATGTAGATGGTACAGATGTCCTGGGTTTGGATAGGCTACAGTTATATTTCTTCACAAAAGTTTGCAAGGGACTACACCCATGACAGCCAGGTGAGCCAGCCAAAGGGATATTCAATACCATACACAGGGTGCTTACTATTGAAGGAGGAATCTTCTCATTGGAAGTACAGTTGCTTAGCCACTTCATAGGCTAATATATACAGAAATAGCTATTTAATTTATTATACCTTGGCACTGCCCCAGTGGCTATCTTCTCACCAATTGGCCTATGCCTCTAAAGAAATTTGAATCACTATTACAAGACCAAGATGAGGAAAAGACATCAATAACTCAACTAGATGCTGATTTAAGCATCATCTCCAGCTGTGAGGTCCAAGACTATAGCTGCCATCACTCTAGCAGTGCAGAATGTAAGAATTCAGATACTCTGGGAGCTTGGCTCCTAGCTGCTGCAGAGCTCAGGCATGGCTTGAGATGTGCTATTGGCATGCCCGGCCATGCTGATCCTGACCTTGTCTAGCTTCAACAACTTCTTAGTTGGACTTCTGACTGTCATGTATTCACAAGAGGACTGTTAACTCTCTCCGGCTGCTATGGAGGACCTTGACTGCACGTAACATCAGAAGCCCTGCCTACTCTGCCATGAACCACACTGAAGTCACCTGTAGCCCCACTCCCTGCTTGCTGCTACCGAAAACCTCCTCATAAAGCTAGCCAGTTCTATTAGAAACATCGAAATTTTTGTATTGTCAAGTGAACAACGTGAAACAAGAAAACAACCATCAGTACAAGGTACCTATCTGTGGTGGTTTGGAAACTAGATGCCTCCTAGAAACAAAGCAGGCAGTAATTGGAATTACAGTTTTCATGGGCTGAAGGGGATCAGTCTCATGAAGTTCAGTAAGGCAAAGTGAAAGGTCTTGTATCCATGTCAGCGTAATCCTGGGGCTTGGGAATGGGGAATGATGTGATTGAGAATAGCCATGCAGAACAGGACTTGGGGGAACAGGAGGATGAGATGTGGGACAGGCACCAGCAACGTACACTTCCAGCCCAAAAGGCCAATCACATCCTGGACTACATCAAAAGAAGTGCGGCCACCAGGTCAAGATATGTAATTCTGCCAGTCTGATCTGCTCTGAAGAGACCTCACTTGGAGCACTGTGTCCATCTGTGGGGTTCCCAAGACAAAAGAGACATGGACCAGCTAAAGGGTGTTACAGTTATGGTTCGTAAGGATGAGATGCAATGGAAAATCATACACTATTATCCCTCTTAGAAGTAATGTTATTAACTATAATAACAAAAGCAATTTAGTACCTATCGTGGCAAAAGCATAATACTTACACACATCATAGTATTGTAGTATCAGTCAGGGTTGGAAGGGACCACAAGAATCAGCTAGTTTCCAACCCCCCTGCCATGGGCAGGGACACCCCACACTAGATCAGGCCAGCCAGAGCCTCATCCGGCCTGGGCTTAAACACCTCCAGGGACAGGGCCTCAACCACCTCCCTGGACAACCCATTCCAGGGCTTCACCACCCTCATGGTGAAGAACTTCCTCCTCACGTCCAGCCTGAATCTCCCCACCTCCAGCTTCATTCCATTCCCCCTAGTCCTATCACTACCTGAGAGCCTGAAAAGTCCCTCCCCAGCCTTCTTGGAGGCCCCCTTCAGATACTGGAAGGCCACAATGAGGTCACCTCGGAGCCATCCTTCTCCAAACTGAACAGCCCCAACTCCTTCAGTCTGTCCTCATAGGAGAGGTGCTCCAGCCCTCTGATCATCCTCGTGGCCCTTCTCTGGACACGCTCCAGCACCTCCAGATCCCTCTTGTAATAGGGGCTCCAGAACTGGACGCAGTACTCCAGGTGGGGTCTCACCAAGGCTGAGTAGAGGGGGAGAATCACCTCCCTTGACCTGCTGGCCACACTTCTCCTGATGCAGCCCAGGATCTGATTGGCTTTCTGGGATGCAAATGCACACTGAGAGTTCATGTTGAGCTTCTCATCCACCAGCACCACCAAGTCTCTGTCCTCTGGGCTGCTCTCCAGCCAGTCCATGCCCAGCCTGGATTTGTGCCTTCCCTAGCCTTCTTCTTGCCATTAATATACCTGTAGAAATTCTTAGTGTTCCCTTTAACCTCCCTGGCTAGATTCAATTCGAACTCTGCTTTGGCTTTCCTAACCAGGCCTCTTGCTGCTTGGGCAGCTTCCTTATATCCCCCCTGTTCTAGCTGTCCTTCCCTCCACTTCTTGTAGAGTTTCTTTTTAAGTAATAGTGTGTCCAGTAGCTCCTTGTTCATCCAGGCAGGCCTCCGAGCATTCTTTCCTGCTTTTCTCTTTGTTGGTATACATAGCTCCTGGACACAGAGGAGATGGTCCTTGAATACTGACCAGCTGTCCTGGGTCCCTCTTCCCTCCAGGGCTTTGTCCCATGACACTTTGGCTAGCAGATGCCTGAAGTGATCGAAGTCTGCACGCCGAGGTCTAGGGTCGTAAGTTTAGAATAGGTCCTCTTGATTGCCTGGAGGATATTAAATTCAACTGCTTCATGGTCACTGCAGCCAAGGCTGTCTCTGAGCCTCACACTGGTTACCAGCCCTTCCCTCTTGGTGAGAACAAGGTCCAGCAGAGCACCTTTTCTTGTTGGTTCCTCTACCATTTGGAGGAGGAAGTTGTCTTCTATGCAGTGCAGGAACATCCTGGATTGCTGGTGCCTTGCTGTGTTGTCCCTCCAGCAGATGTCAGGGTGGTTGAAATCACCCATGAGGACCATTTTAGGCTGTGCCTTTGAGAAAGGGACAGTTGCTGGAACACTCTGGCTGAATGTTTTGGAATAATAATGAAAACATTCAGATATTCTAAACTAATTTCATTGGTAGATTGGTAGAATGCAACTTTAAGTTTTAGTTCAGTTTGAGTCTCAGTCTCAGTCTGTTCTCTCTGTTCCTGTCGGCCTGTCTGTTTCTGTCTCTCTCTGAAGTAACAGCTGCCGGACGGAGTCAACCTTGAATTAATAAAGCTAACCAGATAAGAAAACTAATTCTTGCAGATGCTTTGAGCTAGCAGAATTTCCTTCTTAATTACCTTTTTCTCTCTCTCTAACCCTTTTTGGGAACAAAGGGAGGTAGGGTGGGAGAGGGGGCTACAGCCAGGGGGAACCCTCCTGGCTGGAGGAGGGGAAAGGTCTTTTGTATTATGTTCATTACTGTATATTTCTATATGTATTGTAAATACTGTATATTGTGTACATATCCATCTGCATTTCATTCCTGCTTGTAAATACAACACCTTCATCTGCTTCTCTGACTGAGTTAGCTGTGGTTTCTTTGTGTGTGGGGGGAGAACTTTCTCTCACCACTACAGCTTGTGACATGGAAGCCACTTCTATTTGCCTGTGGAGGGCCTCATCTGCTTGGTTCTGCTGGTCAGGTGGCCTGTAGGAGACCCCTTCAGTAATATCTCCTTCCCCTGTCTTGCCTTTGATTTTAACCCATACACTCTCAACTATCTCATCATCCCTCCCCAGGTGGAGCTCCACTGATTCCAGCTGGTTATTGACATAGAGGGCAACACATCCTCCTCTCCTTCCCATCCACCCCATGCCATCCACCCCAGTAGATATGATGGTATGCAGTGGAGCATAATCCAGACTCCAAGACAGCAAGGCAAGTCAAGAAAGGACTCAGCGGTGTCATTCCCATGACAACACCAGTGGTTGAATGGTGCCCACACCACATCATAGTTTCATATCTGTTTTATACTGAGATGCATCCTGCCATGTATGGCCAGTATGTGCCAGGAGACAGGCAAAACATGCCCCTTGATTACGTAATTTAAAAGCACTACTGTGCTTGCACTGTTACAGAAGGGTACACTTGAGGGTGTCTTCACCTTCTCTCCTCTTCATCACCTACAAAATGACCTTCCTTCAACCCTCCAAGGTCCAGTGGCACACAGCTCAGTTTCATAATGTGGGTGGAGATTTGTTTCACTGCTTGTTTCCTCTATTTTCTTCCCTTTAACCTTCCGTTATTACACCACATATAGTCACACAACAACAGAGTCTTGTCCAGCATTCACATAAAAGATAGTTACAAAACAGTAGAACCCTGTCCATCAGTTACATCTATGGATCAAAGATAGTTTTCCCATCACTAACACAGACACAGAGGGGATCCAGAGCAGAGTCACAAAGCTGGTCAGAAGGCTGGAGCACCTCTTCTGTGAAGACAGGCTGAAAGAATAAAACTGTTCAGCCTGGAGAAGAGAAGGTTTTGGAGAGACCTTATAGCTACATTTCAGTATCTGAAGGGAAACTGTAGGAAGGCTGGGGAAGGAGTGTTTAGAAGGGCTTGTAGAGATAGGATGAGTAGCAATGGTTTTAAGCTGGAGCAGGATAGATTTAAGTTGGACATAAGGAGGAAATTCTTTACAATGACAGTGGTAAAACTCTGGAATGTGCTGCTCTCATGGTAGGGCCAAACGGCCCCACCACAAACCAAGACAGGCCCTTATGTGTCTAGACATGGTCCCCCACACCCTTCCTGCAGAAAGTCAGGGTAATGCAGGAAAAGGAATGAAGCAGGCAAGACCTAACATATCTGGTAAACAACCCTCCTTCTGGGGTAAGGGCATGTGTTTTGACCACTGCTCCTTCCTGACCAGCCTTATGTTTCTGCCTTTTATGGCCACAGCCTGGCAGAACCCCTTTAAATTGGGTAACTGTGTGCTGGTTTCAGTTGCCCTATTGGCCCAATTGGATCTCAGATACGATATGCATACAGGCCAATTTCGAGTCACCTTGCCTTGCTTAAGCCTTGCCATGCTTGAACCTGCTTGGTCCTGTCTGGCTTGAAGTTGCTTCAAGTTCTATCACCTCAAGTTGCCCAGTCCAGAGCCTGGGATAAAGCCACAACATTACCTACTGCAAGCTATGAGAGAAGTCACGAGCTTAGGACCTGGAGCCAAGCCTGCTTCCCTTTACAACCAGAATTTTGCTGTACCTTAGTGTCCCTTGGACAAAGCAAGCACCCATTGCAAGAAGTGTCGTAAACAGACTGCTGTCTGCTGAAGCCAGGCTAGTCCCTAGACCACATGGCATTTCTGCCGGCAATCAGCTGGGCCTGGCACATGAGAATGCCTCAAAGCCTCAAGAGCTATTTAGAATAGAATAGAATAGAATAGAATAGAATAGAATAGAATAGAATAGAATAGAATAGAATAGACCAGGTTGGAAGAGACCTTCAAGATCACCACGTACAACCTATCATCCAATGCCACCTACACAACTAAACCATGCAACCAAGAACCCTATCAAGTCTCTTCCTGAACACCTCCAGTGATGGTGACTCCACCACCTCCTCAGGCAGTCCATTCCGATGGGCAATCACTCTCTCTGTGTAGAACTTCCTCCTAATGTCCAGCCTAAACCTGCCCTGGCACAGCTTAAGACAGTGTCCTCTTGTTCTGGTACTGGTTGCTTGGGAGAAAAGACCAACCTCTGCCTGTCTACAACCTCCCTTCAGGCAGTTATAGAGAGCAAGAAGGTCATCCCTGAGTCTCCTCCTCTCCAGGCTAAGCAACCCCAGCTCCCTCAGTCTCTCCTCACAGGGCTTGTGTTCCAAACCCCTCAAAGACTTCCTTGCCCTTCTCTGGACACGTTCCAGCAAGTCAAAATCCTTCCTAAACTGAGGGGCCCAGAACTGGACACGGGACTCAAGGTACAGCCTAACCGGTTCAGTGTACAGGGGGAGAATGACCTCCCTTCTCCTGCCGGCCACACTGTTCCTGATGCAGGCCAGGATACCATTTGCCCTCTTGGCTGCCTGGGCACACTGCAGGCTCATATTCAGCCTACCATCAACCAGTACCCCTAGGTCCCTCTCTGCCTGGCCACTCTCCAACCATTCTGACCCCAGCCTGTAGCACTGTGTGACCAGTTTAGACTATGCCTTTAAGAAAGAGACAGTTGCTGAACACTCTGGCTGAGTGTACCATAATGCCATCAAATTATCAGGGGTCAGAAGCTATAACTATTCTGGGAGTCACTGGTGGATCTCAAGAGTTAACTAAGGTAGAGGTTGATATGAGTTTAACTGGTAAACAGTGGAGGAAGCATACAGTTGTGACTGGACCTGACGCACCTTGTATTTTGGGAATTGGTTTTCTGAGAGAAGGGTGTTTCAAAGACCCTAAAGGTTACAAATGGGCTTTTAGAGTAGCATCTGTAGAAGTTGATGGACAAAAACTGAAGCTGTCGGTTAGACCTGAGCTTTCTGATGAATCTGCAGTTGTGGGACAACACAAGATTCAGGACATTAAATTGCCGGTTGCTTCTCAGACTGTGCATCACAGACAATACAGAACCAACCATGACTCTTTGTTGCCCATTCAGAATCTGATTCATCAGTTGGAGATGAAGCAGAATGGAGACTGGCGTCTGACAGTCGACTGCCGAGCCCTGAATGAAGTAACTCCACCTATGAGTGCAGCAGTACCAGACATGATGGAACTCCAGTATGAGCTGGAATCCAAAGAGGCCAAATGGCATGCTACCATAGACATTGCTAATGCCTTCTTCTCTGTTCCCATAGCAGAGGAATGTAGGCCTCAGTTTGCTTTCACCTGGAGAGGAATCCAGTACACTTTCAACAGATTGCCAATGGGCTGGATCCACAGCTCCAGCATCTGTCATGCGGTGATCCACGATGCTCTGGAGAAAGGTGGTGCTCCAGAACACATCCAGTTCATCGATGATATCATCATCTGGGGTAAAACTGCTGAGGAAGTCTTCGAGAAAGGTAACAAAATCATTGACATTTTCCTGAGCGCAGGTTTTGCCATCAAGCGAGACAAGGTGAAAGGACCTACCAGAGAGATCCAGTTTCTGGGAGTGCGGAGGCAGGGCGGAGGCAGGATGGATGCCAACATATTCCAGTGGATGTGGTAAATAGAGTCTCTACCATGGCAAATCCCATGAACAAGCAAGAAACTCTACGTTTCTTGGGGATAGTGGGATTTTGGAGGCTGCACATTCCTGGATACAGTCAGATTGTGAAACCTCTGTATGATGTGACTTGAAAGAGAAACAATTTCCACTGGGGACCTGAACAACAAGCAGCTTTTGACCAGATAAAGCAAGAGGTAGTTCAAGCAATGGGTCTGGGACCTGTCCGAGATGCTCCAGACATTAAGAACATTTTGTACACAGCTGAAAGTGACAATGGTCCAACCTGGTGCCTGTGGCAAAGAGCTCCAGGTGAGACAGGTGGACGACCTCTTGGTTTCTGGAGTCGAGGTTACAGAGGTTCAGAGGCTAATTATACTCCAACAGAGAAAGAGATTCTAGCTGCCTATGAAGGAGTGAAAGCAGCTTCTGAAGTGATTGGAACTGAATCACAACTTCTCTTAGCTCCCAGATTACCAGTTTTGAATTGGATGTTCAAAGGCAAAGGTTCCACACCACATCATGTCACAGACTCTACCTGGTCTAAGTGGATGGCTCTGATAACACAGAGAGCTCGAATGGGAAATCTTGAAAGACCTGGTCTAGTGGAGGTGATCTCAAGTTGGCCTGAAGGTACCAACTGCACTAAACCTCCAGAGGAGAGAGTAACTCATGCTGAGGAAGCTCCTCCTTACAATGGCCTTTCTGATGATGAAAAGAAATATGCTTTGTTCACAGACAGTTCCTGTCGTCTTGTCAGGAACAAGCGAAGGTGGAAGTCTGCAGTGTGGAGTCCAACACGCCGAGTTGCAGAGGCAAAGGATGGAGAAGGAGAATCCAGTCAGTTTGCAGAGGTAAAAGCTGTCCAGCTAGCTCTCGACGTAGCTGAACGTGAGAGGTGGCCAAAGCTTTATCTCTACACTGACTCATGGATGGTAGCCAATGCTCTGTGGGGGTGGCTACAGAACTGGAAGAAGAGTGGTTGGCAGAGAAAAGGAAAGCCTCTTTGGGCAGCTGACCTGTGGCAGGACATTGCCGATAGAATCGAGAGAATTCCAGTGAAGGTGAGACACATTGATGCTCACATCCCTAAGAGCAAAGCTACTGAGGAACAGCAACACAACCATCAGGCACTGCAAGAGTTTCTCAAATAGACATGGACTCTGATCTTGATCTCGACTGGAAACACCAAGGTGAGATATTCTTAGCTCGGTGGGCTCACGATTCGTCAGGACATCAAGGCAGAGATGCAACCTACCAGTGGGCTTGTGACAGAGCCATAGACATTTCCATGGATGCTATCACACAAGTCATCCATGACTGTGACATTTGTGCTGCTATTAAGCAGGCAAAGAGACTTAAGCCCTTATGGTATGGTGACAGATGGTCCAAGTACAAGTATGGTGAAGCTTGGCAGATTGACTACATCATTCTACCACGTTCTCGTTCTGGTAAGCAGAATGTGCTTACTATGGTAGAGGCAAACACTGGATGGTTGGAAACTTATCCAGTTCAACATGCAACTGCACGCAACACCATTCTCGGTCTGGAGAGACAAATCCTGTGGAGACACGGAACTCCAGAGAGGATTGAGTCAGACAACGGAACTCATTTCAAAAACAACCTTGTAAAGAGCTGGGCCAAAGAGCACGGCATTGAGTGGATATTCCACATTCCCTACTATGCACCAGCTGCAGGGAAGATTGAACGCTACAACGGTTTGCTGAAGACCACTCTTAAAGCCATGGGGGGTGGATCTTTGAAAACTGGGAAAAACATTTAGCACAAGCAACCTGGCTGGTAAATAGTAGAGGTTCAGTGAACCGAGCTGGACCGGCACACTCAGATCTGCTACAGAAAGTAGAAGGTGATAGAGTTCCTGTTGTTAGAGAAAAGCATCTGTTAGGTAAAACTGTTTGGGTATTTTCTCCCTCAGGAGAGGCTAAACCTGTCCGAGGGGTGGTTTCAGCTGAAGGTCCGGGTCACACTTATTGGGTAATGCAAGAGAATGGTGAAATTCAGTGTATTCCACAAAGAAATCTAACTTTAGCTGAAAGAGTTTAATTTCAGAGTGTTGTACAGCTACATCGCGCCCAAAGGAAGAATCCTTGAGGAATCCACAGTGCACGAATCCTGAGAGCGCTGAGTCAACTGAGAGTCCCTGTTTCCCTGTTTCCCTGTTTCCCTTTTCTTCTCTTTGTCTGCAAAGAGACAAACTGCTTTCCATTTTTCTTGTTTCTTGGACTTCTGAATCATCTACACCTGAGGAGAGCCGGAATGGACTATGAACTTTACTTGCAAATTGTAGAAATTGTTTTAGATTGGATGGACAGTATGAACAGCCAATGAAATTGTTTAGAAGAGGTGGATTGTGACCGGTTTAGGCTACACCTTTAAGAAAGAGACAGTTGCTGAACACTCTGGCTGAATGTTTTTGATATTTAAACAAAAACAAGATAGTCTAAACTAATTTCATTGGTAGATTGTAGAATGCAATTTTAAGTTTGGGTTCTGTTAGTTCAGTCTGTGCTTCTCTGTCCTGTGGGCTGGACAGCTTCTCTCTTTCTGAAGCAGGAGTGACCTTGGTTAACAAAGCTAACCAGATAAGAAAACTAATTCTTGCATTAGCTTTGAACTAACAGAATTTTTCTTCCTTAATTGCCTTTCTCTCTCTCTCTAACCCTTTTTGGGAAAAAGGGGAGGTAGGGAAGGGGAGAGGGGGGTTCAGGGAAACCCCTGACCGGCTGGAGGGAAAAGGCTTTTCTGCATTACGTTCATTGCTGTGTATTTCTGTGTATATTGTAAATATTGTATATTTGTGTACATATTCATTGCATTCCATTTATGCCTGTAAATATAGCTTTCATCTGCTTTTCTGACTGAGCTAGCTGTGGTTTCTTTCTTTGTGTGTGGGGAGGGAACTTTCTCACCCCACCACACACTGCATGGAGTTGTTGTGGCCAATGTGCAGAACCCGGCACTTGGATGTGTTCAATCTCATGCCATTGGATTCTGCCCATCTGTCCAGCCTGTCAAGGTCCCTCTGCAATGACTCTCTTCCCACAAGCAGATCAACTCCTGCTCCCAGCTTGGTGTCGTCCGCAAATTTACTGATGATGGACTCAATGCCCTCATCCAGATCATCAATAAAGATGTTGAAGAGCATGGGGCCGAGCACTGATCCTTGGGGCACACCACTAGTGACAGGCCGCCAGCTGGATGGTGGCACCATTCACCACCACTCTCTGGACTTGGCCCTCCAGCCACTTCCTAACCCAATGCAGTGTGCTCCTGTCCAATACATGGGCTGATAGCTTGGCCAGGAGTTTGCTGTGGGAGACAGTGTCAAATGCCTTGCTGAAGTCCAAGTAGACTACATCCACAGGCCTCCCCACATCCACCAGGCAGGTCACCTGATCATAGAAGGAGATTAGGTTGATGAGGCAGGACCTGCCCTTCCTAAATCCATGCTGGCTGGGCCTGATCCCTATACACAGCAGCAGCACTCCCCATGTGGGTGGAACCAGCTGTGAGTAATTAATTCATTGCCTTTTGGCTTAACGGTTCTTGTCAAGTCTCCCCCTGTGTGATCAAGCGCCATTTTGCTCCCGGGGATTCTTTTTTTCTGATATTCTTAACGTTTTGAATAAAATTGTTAAAATAGTTATAGTTGTCTAAGTACTGTACATTCATGTTGTAAATATATATTCTAACCATGCATTGAACCCATTTAATAAGGTTTTGGTAATCTTCATATTAATAAATATTACTAATATTTATACTAATATTTCCTGTATCATTTATAAATTAAAACAATACTCCTTAACAGATGCCTAGTAATTTGGTAAGGTCCCATCCATAGAGTCATTAAAGGTCAGACCTGTTGTGGCCCTGGGCAGCCTAATTTGGTAGGAGGTTCCCTGCTTACTTCAACGGGACTGGACAAAATGATCCTCAAGGGTCCCTTCAAGATCAGATGCAATCTGTGAATCTGCGAATCATAGAAATGTTTGGGTTGTAAGGGATCTTTAAATGTCATCTAGACCAACCTCCATTACATAGGATCTGAGGCAAGGCATGCTCTGTTTCCACATGAAGAAAACGTGGGAAAACTGGAAACAAATTGGAAATGAATGGGAGATGTTCATCAGAGTGTGCCACAGACTGAAAACTAAATTATTCCAGAACCCATTATAAATGCATGTCATGCAACCAAACACTCTACAACTGTTTCAACAACAGTCTAATATACACTCTACAACCTTAAGAATTCTTTGTGTTATACCACCCTGTCCCCACTGTGGAGGGTTGAAATTTCCCCCCCAACATTAAGTTTTAAAGAACAGCCCAGCTGGAAGCAAATGAAAGCTGCATTTAAAAGTCAAAACTATAACCTACAATGGAACACAATGATTATATACAAGATAGATAGTATTTACAAAAGATATATTATTGACAATATTTACAGATATTCACAATTAATAAACAGAACAAGAACCCCCCTGGTCAAAAAACAGGGGAAGCTACCAGCTTCTCCCTCCCTGCCTAGCCCCTGTACAAAAGAAGGGAGAAAGGAGCAGAGGAATGTTAATACCAAAACAATACACCCAAGGTCAAGCAGAAGTAAGTTAGTATCTCTCCAGAGCGAAGAAGTGACAAGAGAAGAGAAATTGTTTTGATACAACCTATCTTAAGGTAGCTATCTTTCCAATGAGTTTGTTTAGAATTATATTTATTTTCCTTTTTACACCCAATAGTGATTTATTTACATTTTAAAACTTTTTCTGTTTAAGATCTGTGAAAAGTTTTAAAGACATAGCCTAAAACTACCACACCCACTCTCACATTGTCTTCAGTTTCCCTCATTCACTATTTTTTTCCCCTGGCACTCATATAATTTTCACCTCCTTTTCTACACACTAGAATATGTAGTTGATTTGAAGCTACACATATGCTACTTGAGTGATTAGTAAGTGAGCTGAATGGCCATCTGAGAGGTCAAACAATCTTTTTGAATTTATACTGTGGCTCTTTACCATTTTAAGGATCTTAACATGAACCACTGACTCTTGTGTGACCACAGCTCCTCTTTATAGTCATAGAATATTGCTGTATTTTCTAGATTTTAACTTTCCTTTTTTTATATGGTGGAAACTGGACAAAATTCTAAATTATTACACTGAAGAAAAAATAGACTAGTTAGCATGAGTAAATAATCCTTATTTTGTTAAGAAATCCACTTAAAAATGTAAAGTGCACATGAGACAAGATGTACACGATTGCTAAGAGAGGACTACAGAGAAACATACATCTACACTCCAAAGAGAAGCAAAAGAAACACAGACACACACACAAAGACATTAGCAGTTAATGAGGGAAAAAAATGTGACTTAAATGGAGATTTGGAAAGAATTTTCCAGTGAAACTTTTTACTTTTCAGATACTCCAGATGGACCCTGAGAAATGTCAAAGCGAAGAATGAGAAAGAAGGCAGCTGATTTATAGGCTAGCTAACAGACTTTTTGAGCTATTGTGGCATTGTAACTGTCAGAGATCTAAGATCAAGCATCTGAAAGAGGGAAAGAAATCACAAGCAAAGCACTATATCTAAAGTCTCTCAACCTTGGGAGCAGCTCAAGCTACAACAGTGCCTCAGGAGAATAGGTAGCACAGGTGAAAGACAGCAACCTATATTTATATTACTAATCATGTCAGCCCAGAAAGGGGGATATTTTCATCCTGAAAAGGAGCTGCTGGCTGTGCTGCTTGCAATGATTCAATTCCAGCTGCCCTTCAGACATAAGGGCTTAGGAAGTCTGATTCAAATCATGAAAACATGGAGTCACAGAAAACATGGAGTAATCTTTCCTCAGTGCGTGGTTAATTGATGAGTATAATCTGTTGGGAAAAATAAGCTTCTCCCAAGGAAGGATATCAGCCCACTGAGTAACAGCATTGTAGAGGAGACAGCCTTTGCTTATGACACCAGGTGATCTTCATCCTGATTTTGAGAGCAGAACACATAGGGAATAAAAAGACATCTGCAAAAAGCCAGTAATTAATTTCAAAGAGGTGAGAAAAAATGTCTAACAATCCAATGACTAAGTCAAACACTGATCATAGAAGAAAGTCATCAAGTACGGCTGAGACAAAGCCTATCTAGCTCAAAAAGATTAAGGAAGTAAATGAACACAAGGTAGGGTTATGCTAAGGCAGTGGGAGAAGAGGGAGGTAATTTGAGACGGTCATTATGGATTCACCAAGGGCAAGTCTTGGCAGAAGAGCCAAGTTGCCTTGTGTGATGGAGCATTGTGGTGGGTTAACACCCTTTTCTGAGAACAAAAGAACAAAGCAGGGTGGAGGGCTTGCAGGTACTTTTCACTCCCTGCAGGGCATTTTTTGCCTGGGAAGCTGAGTCTGTTCCACTCCTGCCTCCCTGCCCAGCTAGGGTATAAAAAAGCAGGACATCGTAGCTGTTGGCCTGCTTTTTTCTGGCTTCTGCCTCTGCTGGATGAGAGCTACTGCAGCTGCCCTCCTGCTCCTCTGCCACATGGTCGGACCTGCTGCCTCCACGCTTCCTCAGGGAAAGGCTGGTTTTGTATTATTCTCTTGTTTTTTGCCCCCCTCCCATCCATTCTTGTTCCTTGCCCTTGTGAACCCTTTTTCTGTTATTGTTTTATATATATGTGTATATATATATATATATATATATCTTAAAAACAACTCTTTACCTCTCTACTTCCAAGCCGACTCCAAATTATTGTTTGGTGGATTTGCTCCTTCCTTTTCCCCCCTCTCTGTTGGGAGGGAGGAGGGGGGGGAGTGGGGGAGAGATTCTCAGCCTTGCCCCCACCTGAGCTCTTAACTTCCAGTTAAGGCTCAAACCACCACAAGCATCTATGTCAGTGGATAAGGGAATAGTTATGGACATGATCTATTTGTTTTCTTTAAGACATTCGATGTGGGCACCCATAGCATTATTCTCTTCATACCGGAGTTATATAGATTTTATGGAGAGATTAGTTGGTGGATAGCATTTTTTTTCAGATGGTTGCATTGGTGGTCAGCAGTTCAATATCCAGATGGAGATCAATGACAAGTGGTGTTCCTCAAGGATTCACACTGGGACCAGTGCTGTTTGATAGTTTTATCAGTGGAAGGCATTAGGACTGAATGCATCCTCAGCAAGTTTACAGATGACACCAAGATGTGTAGTGTTGTTGACATGTCTGAGGGATGAGATGCCATTCAGAGGAATCTGGGTAAGTTTAAGAATGGACTTATGTGAACATTAGGAGATTCAAGAAGACTAAGTGTAAGGACTCTGTATCTGCTTTAATAAGACCTTACCTGCATTGCAGCATGTAGATCTGGAGTCCACAGCATAAGAAAGACATGAACCTGTGTGAGTGGGTCCGGGGGGGGCGGGGCACAAAAGTGGTCAGGGGGCTGGAACAGTTCTCCAGTAAGAAAGGGTAAGAATGTGGGAGTTCCTAAGAGAAGAGAAAAGGAAGAGACAAAAAAAAAAACCAGAAGATGAAGGAAAAGAGGAAGTGGAAAGGGAAAGGAAAGGAGAAGGGGAAGGGGAAGGGGAAGGGGAAAGGGAAGGGAAAGGGGAAGGGGAGAAGAGAGGAGAGTTTCAGAGAGGAGAGGGAAAGGGAAGGCTTGGGAAGGAAAGGGAAGTTTTGGGAAGGGAAGGTGTGGGAAGGTGTGGGAAGGTTTGGGAAGGTTTAGGAAGGTTAGGGAAGGGAAGGTTTGAGAAGGATTGGGAAGGTTTGGGAAGGTTTGGGAAGGGAAGGTTTGGGAAGGTTTGGGAAGGGAAGGTTTGGGAAGGTTTGGGAAGGGAAGGTTTGGGAAGGGAAGGTTTGGGAAGGTTTGGGAAGGGAAGGTTTGGGAAGGTTTGGGAAGGGAAGGGAAGGGAAGGGAAGGTTTGGGAAGGGAAGGTTTGGGAAGGTTTGGGAAGGTTTGGGAAGGGAAGTTTGGGAAGGGAAGGTTTGGGAAGGTTTGGGAAGGTTTGGGAAGGTTTGGGAAGGTTTGGGAAGGTTTGGGAAGTTTGGGAAGGGAAGGTTTGGGAAGGTTTGGGAAGGTTTGGGAAGGGAAGGGAAGGGAAGGAAGGAGGGAAGGGAAGGGAAGGGAAGGGAAGGGAAGGGAAGGGAAGGGAAGGGAAGGGAAGGGAAGGGAAGGGAAGGGAAGGGAAGGGAAGGGAAGGGAGAAAGCAAGGCTCTGGGAAGACTTTATTGTAGACTGTTTTCTTAATTTTCAAGAAACATCTGCCAGAAATGTATTTTTCCTTTCTTTTTTCTTTTTTTTTTTTTAATTTTTTTTTTTTTATTTTATAAGGAAGAATAATAGACATATTTGTAAGACACTGTGTGCTTCTTATAGCAAAAGACATGTGGCCAAACTGAAATTTCTTGCAGTGAATCTTGTGTTAGCTTTTACCCATGTTTTGACTTTGGAAATTTGACACCATGCTAGGATTTGCATGCTGTACACTCATTACCTCATTCTGATATAGCCAATTGCTCTCTTTCTGCATCCCATATTTACTGTAAGGAATTACTCTAAAGATTTCTACAAGACACCATGTGTCTATTGGATGTTAATTTTCTAACTGCTTGTGTACTAGTCTTCTGCTAATTCCTTTCTGATAAGTGGAGCACCACCAGATTTTTCACTGCTGACTTAGTATTTACATTTTTTTAATAAAAATTGTAGTCCAAAAAGATATTTTAATTTTATAATAAATTGACTATTGACTATTCTTTCATAGTTAAAAAAAAAAAAATTAATGGCTCTTTTAGTCACTACTCATAGCAATATGGGGATTTTTATCTTTGTCCTGTTGTTCCACCTTGTTTAGAACAATGCTGATGCTTGGAAATACTAGTCAGAAAATATAACTAACTAAATTTCAGTGACCCCTTCATCTCCATTTTATTCTCCTCATATTTTAATTATTTTTTATTGGTTAGCAATATGCCTTTTCAATAATTTACGGAAAAGGATATATAAGGTAAATTAGAAGGCAAAAAGTATCTGAACTTTAGGCCATATACTAACCCATGAATTTTCTTTAGTGCCTTTTATACTGACCAATCAAATAAGTAATTCAAATCTTGTAGTATGAAGGATGAAGAGAAGGAGGAAATCATTGCTTTGGCCATAAATCACTAATCAAGAACTAGGCAAAATAATTTTGGAAGTCCCTTGAAAACTAACTATAACAAGCATTTTGTGGAAGGTCTTGCATTTAGATTTTTTAAAATTAAGTTGCAATTTATTGCTGTAAAATACTTACTGCATTTATGTCATAGGTTGAGTTGAAAATGCTGCTGTTATTTATACCATGTTGCAGTCATCCCGTCGTCAAAAATGACAGTACTGGCTGGAGCAAAGTATTATGGGGCTTGAAGTTTAGGTTGTAACATGGGAGACTTCCTGTTCTGGTTGCTGGTTCTGTGGTTTTGAGTGTTGCCTTTCTTCTGCAGTGATGATAGAGATGTGAGTGGAAGTTGGGTGGGGTTTTCTGCTTGTTTGTGTGGTTGGTTGGTTTGGTTTGTTCCGGTTTTGTTTTCTCTTTTTCCTGTATTTTACTATGCTGCTTCTCCAAAGTTACAGTATCACCAATGTTGGAAGAGACCTCAAAGATCATCAAGTCCAGCCTATTGCCCAAGACCTCATGACTAGACGATGGCACCAAGTGCCACGTCCAATCCCCTCTTCAACACATCCAGGGATGGTGACTCCACCACCTCCCCGGGCAGCACATTCCAATGGCGAATGACTCTCTCGGTGAAGAACTTTCTCCTCACCTCCAGCCTAAACTTCCCCTGACTCAACTTGAGACTGTGCCCTCTTGTTCTGGTGCTGGTTGCCTGGGAGAAGAGACCAACCCCTTCCTGGCTACAACCACCCTTCAGGTAGTTGTAGAGAGCAATGAGGTCGCTCCTGAGCCTCCTCTTCTCCAGGCTAAACAACCCCAGCTCCCTCAGCCTCTCCTCACAGGGCTTGTGCTCAAGGCCTCTCACCAGCCTCGTTGCCCTTCTCTGGACACGTTCAAGTGTCTCGATGTCCTTCTTAAACTGAGGGGACCAGAACTGGACACAGGACTCAAGGTGTGGCCTAACCAGTGCAGAGTACAGTGGCACAATGACTTCCCTGCTGCTGCTGGCCACACTATTCCTAATGCAGGCCAGGATGCCGTTGGCCTTCTTGGCCACCTGCACACACTGTTGGCTCATGTTTAGGTGGCTGTCAATCAGTACCCCCAGGTCCCTCTCTGTTTGGCAGCTCTCCAGCCACTCTGACCCCAGCCTATAGCTCTGCATGGGGTTGCTGTGGCCAAAGTGCAGCACCCGGCACTTGGATTTGTTGAATGCCATCCCACTGGACTCTGCCCATCTGTCCAGTTGGTCGAGGTCCCTCTGCAGAGCCCTTCTATCCTCTAACAGATCAACATCTGCTCCCAACTTGGTGTCATCTACAAACTTGCTGATGACTGTCTCAATCCACTCATCTAGATCATCAATAAAGATGTTAAAGGGCATTGGGCCCAGCAATGATCCCTGGGGGACACCACTAGTGACTGGCTGCCAGCTGGATGTGGCACCATTCACCACCACTCTCTGGGCTCAGCCCTCCAGACAGTTCCTAACCCAGCGCAGAGTGCTCCTGTCCAAGCCACGAGCTGCCAGCTTGGCCAGGAGTTTGCTGTGGGGGACAGTGTCAAAGGCCTTGCTGAAGTCCAGGTAGACCACAGCCACAGGCCTCCCCACATCCACCAGGCGGGTCACCTGATCATAGAAGGAGGTCAGGTTGGAGAGGCAGGACCTGCCCTTCATAAATCCATGTTGGCTGGACCTGAGCCCTTGGCCATCCTGCAGGTGCACAGTTATTGCTGCATAACCTGCTCCATCATTTTCCCTGGCACTGAGGTCAGGCTGAGTGGCCTGTAGTTTCCAGGTTCCTCCATCTGACCCTTCTTGTGGATGGGGACCACACTGGCCAGTTTCCAGTCATCTGGGACCTCACCTGTGAGCCAGGACTGCTGAAAAATGATGGAGAGCAGCTTGGCCACCTCATCTGCCAGCTCTCTCAGCACCCTAGGATAGATCCCATCTGGTCCCATGGACTTGTGAGTGGCTCAGCAGTTCCTCAACCAATTCCTCATGGATTTCCAGGGCATTACACTGCTCCCTGACCCCATCACCCAGCTCAGAAGGCCACTCGTCCTGAACTCCTCCTGCCTTGCTGTTAAAAATTGAAGCAAAAAAGGTGTTCAGGACCTCAGCCTTATCCTCATCTTCAGTTATAGCGTTCCCCTGCAGGTCCAATAAGGAGTGCAGGTTCCTCTTGCCCTTCTTTTTAGCATTAACATATTTGTAAAACTGCTTTTTGTTATCCTTCACAGAGGTGGCCAGCCTCAATTCCAACTGGGCCTTTGCCTTTCTAATTTTTTTCCTACATAATCTAACAACTTCCTTAAACATGCCTCGAGAAGCCTTCCCCTCCTTCCAAAGGTGATACAGCCTCTTTTTTCCCTTAGTTCCTCCAGGAGTTGCTTGGTCATCGAGGCCGGTCACCTTCCCCTCCGGCTCATCTTTCGGCACATGGGAACTGCCAGTTCCTGTTCCTTCAAGAGCTCCTGTTTGAAATAGCTCCAACCATCCTGGACCCCTTGCTTCTTGAGGGCTGCTACCCAGGGAACTTTGCAAATAAGTTTCTTAAACAGGATGAAGTTTGCCCTCTGGAAGTCCAAGGTGAGGATTCTCTTGGTGCTCCTCCCTATCTCCCTGCATATTGAAAACTTCACTATCTCATGATCGCTGCACACTATACAGCCTCCCACCATCACGTCTCCCAGCAGCCCTTCTCTATTGGAGGAAAGCAGGTCAAGCACAGCCTGACCCCTGGTAGGCTTACTTACCAGCTGCATCAGGAAGCTTTCACCCATGCGCTCCAGGAATCTTCTGGACTGCCTCCTCTCTGCTGAATTAAGTTCCCAGCAGATATCTGGCAGGTTAAAGTCACCTACAAGGACATGATCTGATGATCTTGAGGCAGCCTCCAATTGCTCACAGAATGTTTCATCTGCCTTATCATCCTGGTTGGGTGGTCTATAACAGACTCCAACCAGGATGTCAGATTTGTTAGGCCTCCTGATTTTAACCTTCAATCCCTTCATTCTCCACCTCTAGCTCTGTGGCATCAAGCAACTCCCTAATATACAGAGCCACCTCTCCTCCTCTTCTCCCTCGTCTGTCTCTCCTAAAAAACCTATAACCCCTCAGTGTAGCACTCCAATCATGTGTGCTACCCCACCATGTTTCTGAGATGGCGACTATAACATAGTCACCCTGGTGGATCAGGACTTCCAGCTCTTCTTGCTTATTGCCCATACTGCATGCATTGGTGTACATGCACTTCAGCTGGGTTCTCGACTTCTCAATTGACCCTAATTTGTGTCCCACTCTCTCCTCTTCAAAGGGACTTATTTCTTCAACCACCCCCTTCAGACCTAGTTTAAAGCCCTTTTAATGAGCCCTGTCAACTCTAGCGCTAGGACTCTCTTACCCTTTCTAGATAATTGCACCCCATCAGGACCCAGCAGGTTGGGTGCAGTAAAAGTTTCCCCATGATCAAAGAAACCAAAATTCTGCTGCTGGCACCATCTCCTGAGCCAATTGTTGATGGTGTGGGTTCTTCCGTTCCTTTCAGTGTACACCCCTGCCAGTGAGGGAACTGAGCAGAACACCACTTGTGCTCCTGCCCCATCAATCAATTGTCCCAGGGCCTTGAATTCTTTTTTAATTGCCCTGGTGCCCTTCTTATCAATCTCAGCACTTCCAGCTTGTATTACCAGCAAAGGGTAATAGTCAGAGGACTGGATTAGCTTTGGGATCTCTCTGGTGGGGTGAGAAAGTTCCCTCCCCACACACAAAGAAAGAAACCACAGCTAGCTCAGTCAGAAAAGCAGATGAAAGCTATATATACAGGCATAAATGGAATGCAATGAATATGTACACAAATATACAATATTTACAATATATACAGAAATATACAGCAATGAACGTAATGCAGAAAAGCTTTTTCCCTCCAGCCGACCAGGGGGGTTCCCTGAACCCCCTTCTCTCGCCCTCCCTACCTCCCCTTTTTCCCAAAAAGAGTTAGAGAGAGAGAAAGGCAATTAAGGAAGAAAAATTCTGTTAGTTCAAAGCTAATGCAAGAATTAGGGTCGGGGAGCAGTGTAATGCCCCAGAAATCCATGAGGAATTAGTTCGGGACCTGCTGAGCCACTTGGACACCCACAAGTCCATGGGACCGGATGGGATCCATCCTAGGGTGCTGAGAGAGCTGGCAGATGAGCTGGCCAAGACACTCTCCATCATTTTCCTCCAGTCCTGGCTCACTGGAGAGGTCCCAGATGACTGGAAACTGGCCAATGTGATCCCCATCCACAAGAAGGGACGGATGGAGGAACCCGGAAACTACAGGCCACTCAACCTGACCTCAGTGCCAGGGAAAGTGATGGAACAGATTATCCTGGAGGCAATAACTGTGCACCTGCAGGATGGCCAGGGCTCAGGTCCAGCCAACATGGATTTAGGAAGGGCAGGTCTACCTCTCCAACCTGATCTCCTTCTATGATCAGGTGATCCGTCTGGTGGACGTGGGGAGGCCTGTGGATGTAGTCTATCTGGACTTCAGCAAGGCCTTTGACACCGTCCCCCACAGTAAACTGCTGGCTAAACTGTCAGCTCGTGGTTTGGACCGCAACACTCTGAGCTGGGTTAGGAACTGGCTGGAGGGCCGAGCCCAGAGAGTGGTGGTGAATGGTGCCGCGTCCGGCTGGCGGCCAGTCACCAGCGGCGTCCCCCAGGGATCGGTGCTGGGCCCCATCCTCTTTAACATCTTCATTGATGATATGGATGAGGGGGTTGAGTCAGTCATCAGCAAGTTTGCAGATGACACCAAGTTGGGAACAGATGTTAGTCAGTTAGAGGGTAGAAAGGCTCTGCAGAGGGACCTCGACCGACTGGACAGATGGGCAGAGTCCAATGGGATGGCATTTAATAAGTCCAAGTGCCGGGTGCTGCACTTTGGCCACGGCAACCCCATGCAGAGCTACAGGCTGGGGTCAGAGTGGCTGGAGAGCTGCCAAACAGAAAGGGACCTGGGGGTGCTGATCGACACCCACCTAAACATGAGCCAACAGTGTGCCCAGGTGGCCAAGAAGGCCAATGGCATCCTGGCCTGTATTGGGAATAGTGTGGCCAGCAGGAGCAGGGAGGTCATTCTGCCCCTGTACTCTGCATTGGTTAGGCCACACCTTGAGTCCTGTGTCCAGTTCTGGGCCCCTCAGTTTAAGGACATCGAGACACTTGAACGTGTCCAGAAAAGGGCAACAAGGCTGGTGAGAGGCCTTGAGCACAAGCCCTGTGAGGAGAGGCTGAGGGAGCTGGGATTGTTTAGCCTGGAGAAGAGAAGGATCAGAGGTGACCTCATTGCCCTCTACAACTACCTGAAAGGTGGTTGTAGACAGGAGGGGGTTCGTCTCTTCTCCCCAGGCAACCAGCACCAGAACAAGGGGACACAGTCTCAAGCTGTGCCAGGGGAGGTTTAGACTCGAGGTGAGGAGGAAGTTCTTCACTGAGCGAGTCATTCGTCATTGGAATGGGCTGCCCAGGGAGGTGGTGGAGTCGCCGTCCCTGGAGGTGTTCAAGGGGAGATTGGACGTGGCACTTGGTGCCATGGTCTAGTTGTGAGGTCTGTTGGGACAGGTTGGACTTGATGATCCTTGGGGTCTCTTCCAAACTTGGTTATACTGTGATACTGTGATACTGTAATTAGTTTTCTTATCTGGTTAGCTTTGTTAACCAAGGTCACTCCTGCTTCAGAAAGAGAGAAGCTGTCCAGCCCACAGGACAGAGAAGCACAGACTGAACTAACAGAACCCAAACTTAAAATTGCATTCTACAATCTACCAATGAAATTAGTTTAGACTATCTTGTTTTTGTTTAAATATCAAAAACATTCAGCCAGAGTGTTCAGCAACTGTCTCTTTCTTAAAGGTGTAGCCTAAACCGGTCACAATCCACCTCTTCTAAAACAATTTCATTGGCTGTTCATACTGTCCATCCAATCTAAAACAATTTCTACAATTTGCAAGTAAAGTTCATAGTCCATTCCGGCTCTCCTCAGGTGTAGATGATTCAGAAGTCCAAGAAACAAGAAAAATGGAAAGCAGTTTGTCTCTTTGCAGACAAAGAGAAGAAAAGGGAAACAGGGAAACAGGGAAACAGGGACTCTCAGTTGACTCAGCGCTCTCAGGGTTCTCAGGATTCGTGCACTGTGGATTCCTCAAGGATTCTTCCTTTGGGCGCGATGTAGCTGTACAACACTCTGAAATTAAACTCTTTCAGCTAAAGTTAGATTTCTTTGTGGAATACACTGAATTTCACCATTCTCTTGCATTACCCAATAAGTGTGACCCGGACCTTCAGCTGAAACCACCCCTCGGACAGGTTTAGCCTCTCCTGAGGGAGAAAATACCCAAACAGTTTTACCTAACAGATGCTTTACTCTAACAACAGGAACTCTATCACCTTCTACTTTCTGTACCAGATCTGAGTGTGCCGGTCCAGCTCGGTTCACTGAACCTCTACTATTTACCAGCCAGGTTGCTTGTGCTAAATGTTTTTCCCAGTTTTCAAAGATCCACCCCCCATGGCTTTAAGAGTGTCTTCAGCAAAACCGTTGTAGCGTTCAATCTTCCCTGCAGCTGGTGCATAGTAGGGAATGTGGAATATCCACTCAATGCCGTGCTCTTTGGCCCAGCTCTTTACAAGGTTGTTTTTGAAATGAGTTCCGTTGTCTGACTCAATCCTCTCTGGAGTTCCATGTCTCCACAGGATTTGTCTCTCCAGACCAAGAATAGTCTTGCGTGCAGTTGCATGTTGAACTGGGTAAGTTTCCAACCATCCAGTGTTTGTCTCTACCATAGTAAGCACATACTGCTTACCAGAACGAGAACGTGGTAGAGTGATATAGTCAATCTGCCAAGCTTCACCATACTTGTACTTGGACCATCTGTCACCATACCATAAGGGCTTAAGTTGCTTTGCCTGCTTAATAGCAGCACAAATGTCACAGTCATGGATGACTTGTGTGATAGCATCCATGGAAATATCTATGGCTCTGTCACAAGCCCACTGGTAGGTTGCATCTCTGCCTTGATGTCCTGACGAATCGTGAGCCCACCGAGCTACGAATATCTCACCTCGGTGTTTCCAGTCGAGATCAAGATCAGAGTCCATGTCTATTTGAGAAACTCTTGCAGCTAGATCTGCCTGATGGTTGTGTTGCTGTTCCTCAGTAGCTTTGCTCTTAGGGATGTGAGCATCAATGTGTCTCACCTTCACTGGAATTCTCTCGATTCTATCGGCAATGTCCTGCCACAGGTCAGCTGCCCAAAGAGGCTTTCCTTTTCTCTGCCAACCATTCTTCTTCCAGTTCTGTAGCCACCCCCACAGAGCATTGGCTACCATCCATGAGTCGGTGTAGAGATAAAGCTTTGGCCACCTCTCACGTTCAGCTACGTCGAGAGCTAGCTGGACAGCTTTTACCTCTGCAAACTGACTGGATTCTCCTTCTCCATCCTTTGCCTCTGCAACTCGGCGTGTTGGGCTCCACACTGCAGACTTCCACCTTCGCTTGTTCCCGACAAGACGACAGGAACCGTCTGTGAACAAAGCATATTTCTTTTCATCATCAGAAAGGTCATTGTAAGGAGGAGCTTCCTCAGCATGAGTTACTCTCTCCTCTGGAGGTTTAGTGCAGTTGGTACCTTCAGGCCAACTTGAGATCACCTCCACCAGACCAGGTCTTTCAAAATTTCCCATTCGAGCTCTCTGTGTTATCAGAGCCATCCACTTAGACCAGGTAGAGTCTGTGACATGATGTGGTGTGGAACCTTTGCCTTTGAACATCCAATTCAAAACTGGTAATCTGGGAGCTAAGAGAAGTTGTGATTCAGTTCCAATCACTTCAGAAGCTGCTTTCACTCCTTCATAGGCAGCTAGAATCTCTTTCTCTGTTGGAGTATAATTAGCCTCTGAACCTCTGTAACCTCGACTCCAGAAACCAAGAGGTTGTCCACCTGTCTCACCTGGAGCTCTTTGCCACAAGCACCAGGTTGGACCATTGTCACTTGCAGCCGTGTACAAAATGTTCTTAATGTCTGGAGCATCTCGGACAGGTCCCAGACCCATTGCTTGAACTACCTCTTGCTTTATCTGGTCAAAAGCTGCTTGTTGTTCAGGTCCCCAGTGGAAATTGTTTCTCTTTCAAGTCACATCATACAGAGGTTTCACAATCTGACTGTATCCAGGAATGTGCAGCCTCCAAAATCCACTATCCCCAGAAACGTAGAGTTTCTGCTTGTTCATGGGATTTGCCATGGTAGAGACTCTATTTACCACATCCACTGGAATGTGTCGGCGTCCATCCTGCCACCGCACTCCCAGAAATTGGATCTCTCTGGTAGGTCCTTTCACCTTGTCTCGCTTGATGGCAAAACCTGCGTTCAGAAGAATGTCAATGACTTTGTTACCTTTCTTGAAGACTTTCTCAGCAGTTTTACCCCAGACGATGATATCATCGATGAACTGGATGTGTTCTGGAGCACCACCTTTCTCCAGAGCATCGTGGATCACTGCATGACAGATGCTGGAGCTGTGGATCCCGCCCATTGGCAATCTGTTGAAAGTGTACTGGATTCCTCTCCAGGTGAAAGCAAACTGAGGCCTGCATTCCTCTGCTATGGGAATAGAGAAGAAGGCATTAGCAATGTCTATGGTAGCATACCATTTGGCCTCTTTGGATTCCAGCTCATACTGGAGTTCCATCATGTCTGGTACTGCTGCACTCATAGGTGGAGTTACTTCATTCAGAGCTCGGTAGTCGACTGTCAGACGCCAGTCTCCATTCTGCTTTCACACAGGCCACACTGGACTGTTGAAAGGTGAATGAGTTTTGCTGATGACTTTCTGACTCTCCAACTGACGAATCAGATTCTGAATGGGCAACAAAGAGTCACGGTTGGTTCTCTATTGTCTGTGATGCACAGTCTGAGAAGCAACCAGCAATTTAATGTCCTCTATCTTGTGTTGTCCCACAACTGCAGATTCATCAGAAAGCTCAGGTCTGACAGACAGCTTCAATTTTTGTCCATCAATTTCTACAGATGCTACTCCAAAAGCCCATTTGTAACCTTTAGGGTCTTTGAAACGCCCTTCTCTCAGAAAATCAATTCCCAAAATACAAGGTGCGTCAGGTCCGGTCACAACTGTATGCTTCCTCCACTGTTTACCAGTTAACCTTATATCAACCTCCACCTTAGTTAACTCTTGAGATCCACCAGTGACTCCCAGAATAGTTATAGCTTCTGATCCCTGATAATTTGATGGCATTATGGTGCACTGAACCCCTGTGTCAACCAAGGCCCTGTACTTCTGAAATTGTGAAGTGCCAGGCCACTGGATGTACACATCCCAATAGATTCTGTTATCTCTGTTACCTCTCTCCTCCCCCTGGCGGGAGGCAGGGCACCCCTAGTTATGGGGAACATGCCCACATGTGCAATGAGCACATGGTGCAGTGTCAGAACTGTAGCCACTGTTGGAGCTCTTAGAGTTGTCCTGGGGGACCGTGGAAGTAACAGCTACCCTTCTGGTATTGCTACCTCGGGTTCTGCCACTTTGCAGTTCCCTCAGTCTCCTGAAAAGATTAGCAGTTGGTTGACCATCCCATCTGTTCATGTTCTCACCAAACTGATCACGCAGAGTTATCCAAATACTTCCACGTGACTGCCTTGGGTGGTCTGTTTTGGTTGGATCTGTTTTGGAATGACCTGTTTTGGAATGACATCCTTGGAGGACGTCTATTCCTCACAGAGGAAACCTGTATTCATCTGGAGAAAGAATTGGAATTATCTCTCTGTGTCAATTGGGATATGGAATTTATAATTTCATCCTTCATCTCTTTCATGCAATTCTCAATTTTTCCAGACAGAGTTTCAATGGCTGAAACCAAAGAAACAATGTGTCATGCTATCCTCTAATTGTCTCATTTGATCAGTGAATTGGCCAACCGTAGGAGAAGCTCCGCCATAATTTCTTGCCACAATTCTGCTTGCCAGAATATTTGCATAATTAGGAGGAGCAAGTTTGATGAGCTTTTTAGCAAGACCAGTTCCTACAGGAATTTCATCAGGATTCAGAGTTTCATGGCCACCATAGAGTACCTCTCTAACAGCAAATTCTCTCAGACGCTTAATTCCTTCCTCTATGGTAGTCCAGGGCTTAGGATTCCATGGAAGATCATCTCAGGAAGGATATCTCATAAGAGTTGCCATTAAAAGGCTTATCCACAGAGTAACCTTACCGAGAGTCCTGCCTAGATGTCTATCTATTCCATTATCCTTTGAGAGAGTTCCTAGTTGAGCTGCTGACTTGTCTCCAACCATTAGAGCTGGAGCACCTGTATCATAACATCTACCAAGCCAAGCTAGAATTGGCTCCTCATCTGCTTTACGTACATCTCTCAGCTCTTCTCTTGGGGAAGAACAGTCCAGAATATCATCTGTCTCTTCCTCTTCCTGTGCCTCCTCTTCCTGAACTTGTTGTCCCATTAATCTTATTGTCACTGTCCTAAGAATCTCTTTAAGGTCAGGAGTACCACCTCTAGTTGTTCTGCTATCAGCAATTTGCCCTGCATCTCCATCCAGTGATGATCTCAATAACTCAGCTATATCTTTAAGTCAAACCTTCTCCTCCTCCTCAGCAGGGTCTCTTAAAGCAGAAGTTCCCTCACCAGCATCAGCTTCTGAATCAGCTTTTGTCTTTCCACCTCTCGTCTTTAAAACAGCTACCTGCTTAACTGGAGCTGTGTTTAAATTTACAGCTGGCTTAACAGAAGCTGACAGGTTTTGAGACGGATCAGCTGCTGTGGAGGACACTTCCAGTCCTGCTGAAGAAAAAGGAGGCAATGGCTTTGCCTCGCTAATGGCTGCCGAGGGTGTGGGAGCCACCATGTTAGGTGCTGCCGCTGCCGCTGCAGCTGGCTGATTGCCAGAACCACCAACAGCACCGTTCAGAGCAGCCTTTCCCATGGACTTTTTAGCTTTATCTTTAACTGATACAGATCCTCCATTCTCCTCATCACTAGATATTTCTGGGGTTGAGTTAGAGCTGTTCTTTCTCCTCTTGGGTCTACGCCTAATTACAAAACAGGCCTTAGATACCTTCCTCTCCCGGTACAGAATATATAACAAGTACACATTGCTTATCACCAACAGCAGGATTGCACACATCAAATAAATCACCTTTGGATCCCAGCCATCACTTAGAATGACCCTTTCACCTACTGGGATCTTAAACTTGTTTATCTCTATGGGCAGAGTGGTTGATGTCACATTCCTGTATCTATTAAGCCAAAAGAATCCCAGGCACCGCTGAGGGAGCTGGGATTGTTTAGCCTGGAGAAGAGAAGGATCAGAGGTGACCTCATTGCCCTCTACAACTACCTGAAGGGTGGTTGTAGACAGGAGGGGGTTGGTCTCTTCTCCCAGGCAACCAGCACCAGAACAAGGGGACACAGTCTCAAGCTGTGCCAGGGGAGGTTTAGACTCGAGGTGAGGAGGAAGTTCTTCACTGAGCGAGTCATTCGTCATTGGAATGGGCTGCCCAGGGAGGTGGTGGAGTCGCCGTCCCTGGAGGTGTTCAAGGGGAGATTGGACGTGGCACTTGGTGCCATGGTCTAGTTGTGAGGTCTGTTGGGACAGGTTGGACTTGATGATCCTTGGGGTCTCTTCCAACCTTGGTTATACTGTGATACTGTGATACTGTGATAGAGAAGCTGAATCTTATACTTAAACCATAAATACAATTTATACATCAAGTATCTGCTTAAGCGATCGAAAATCAATCCTAGAACATGCTTATAGATAAGGACCCCAAAAATTGAAAAAACAGATGCTCTAAAAGTCAAAACACTTTCATGTTTGCAACTCCGACCTGAGCAGACAATAAATCAAGCAACTTTTGCTCTGCTTCTGGACAGCAACTATCCACAAGCTGCACGTTGGGCCGCCAATTAAAATATATGTGGTGGGGTGAGAAAGTTTCCTCCCCACACACATAAAAAGAAACTACAGCTAGCTCAGTCGGAAAAGCAGATGAAAGCTATATATACAGGCATAAATGGAATGCAATGAATATGTACACAAATATACAATATTTACAGTATATATAGAAATACACAGCAATAAACATATTGCAGAAAAGCTTTTTCCCTCCAGCCGACCAGGGGGGTTCCCTGAACCCCATTCTCTCCCCCTCCCTACCTCCCCTTTTCCCCAATAAGGGTTAGAGAGAGAGAAAGAAAGGCAGTTAAGGAGAAAAATTCTGTTAGTTCAAAGCTAATGCAAGAATTAGTTTTCTTATCTGGTTAGCTTTGTTAACCAAGGTCACTCCTGCTTCAGTAAGAGAGAAGCCGTCCAGCCCACAGGACAGAGAAGCACAGACTGAACTAACAGAACCCAAACTTAAAATTGCATTCTACAATCTACCAATGAAATTAGTTTAGACTATCTTGTTTTTGTTCAAATATCAAAAACATTCAGCCAGATTGTTCAGCAACTGTCTCTTTCTTAAAGGCATAGCCTAAACCGGTCACAATCTCCTTGTGATGTCTCTTACCCGGGCCCCAGGCTGGGACCAGACCTCCCTATGGGATGGGTCAGGACGACATATGGGTCTCTCATTCCCCCTCAGGAGAGAGTCCCCAACAACTATAACCCTTCTCTTTTTCTTTGTGGAGCTGGTCATTATAGTTGGTGGGGACTGCTTGGCCTTAGGCACCTCCCCAGATGGCTGGTCCTCAGCCCTCTCATCCCCACTGCCCTCAACCTGCAGGGCCTCATACTTATTATGCAAGGGCAGCGGATGAGGAGGAGAGGGTCGGGATGGATTTCCCTTGCCACCCCTGACAGAGACCTGTATCCATGCCTTCCTGTTTCCAGGGACACTTCCCTCAGCAGGGTAGATCTGCAGAGCCTTCTCCCACATATCTAACTCTCTTTTGCTTTCCCTTATTGACCTGAGCCTAGATACCTCATCCTTCAGCTCAGCCACTTCATCCTTCATCTCCGCCACCAGATTGAGGAGAAAGTTCACTTGGTCACACCTGACACAGGTGTTTTCTCCTTCTCCCTCTATTCCAAGTGCCAGGCTCAAGCACTCTCTGAAGCCAGCAGCCTGGACTCCTGTATGGTGATGCACCAACTCTGTTTGGGTACACACTGTTTTCCTACCCTTCATCCGAGTGACAATCATGGTTCAGGGTTTTATTGATAGTTATTAAAAAATAAAAATTAAAAATTAAAAATTTATGTGAGCAGCAGGTAGGCTTTGCAGCCAAAATGGTGTCATCATGCTCATGATCCCGAGAAGGTTCACGAGAGGACAATCCTGCCAGACCTCACTGCCAACCAGGGGTCCTCCCGACCTGCAAAGCACTGAGAAGAAAGCAGAGGGCAAGGCAGAAAGCTCTCAGTTCCAAGTGGAGCAGTCCAGGGTGCCAGTTCCGATCAACTCTGCAGCCAAAATGACTAAGCTAAGGTAATCATACATTGTATTATTAGACAAATTAGATTATCAGTTAACGCAAATGTTCATTTATGTTATCTCATTTATTCAGTAAGCTCCTATCTCTTTATCTCAACCCCATGTTTTTGTATGTTACTTTTCCCTTAGTCTGTGTCAAGGGAGCAGGCAGGTTAACCCTTGCATTAAAACATTGCAATTTATGATTATACATGTAGCTAATTTGCTAGCACATAAACTTGCATTTCAGAAAGCAGGTTCTTAGTTTGTTCTTTTTTATATTATTTGTTTTTTGTTTTCATCTCAGTTTTATTCAGTTAGTACCTAGCAAAGGATGTGAATATAAAGTGGGGTAATTTGTGAACCAGTCCTCTCCTATAAAGCAAAAATACAGAAACAAAATGCAAACGTGCTAAAAATTTTATCTAGAGAAGGAAACAGATACAAGGTTACTCAAGACTCTGTATTGAGGCCTAAGAAGCACCGTAAGAGTCAAATGTAGTCAGTGCTAGAGTACACCAGAATAAACCAGCAGGGAATATACTTCTCACAGAGCCTTCACAAAGGCAGAAACAAAGGTGTGATGCTCAAATGGAAAAGAAATCCCTTTAAAAAAATACCACCGCAATAGTATTTGGTTACAGTATTAAAAAGTTTCTGTTTCAGTTTTATGATTTGAATCACATCTAATAAAAGTAAGTAAATGTTATAGCCACAAGAACAACGGTTAGTACATGGCTACCAGTAGGCCAGCAGAATGTTTTAAAACATCATAGAATCATAGAATCACTTTGTTTGGATAAGATTGCTAAGTTCATCAAGTTCAACCAATGACTTACCACCATGGCCATTAAACCGTGTTGTGTCGTGTCTACAATTTTTTTGAACACCTGGTGACTCCTCTACCTCCCTGGGAACTCATTCAGTAAATATTTTTTTCCTACTGTCCAATCTAAAATTCCTCTGACACAAACTGAGGACCTTCCCTCTTATTTTATCAGTTGATAGAAGAGATGAACACCCACTTCACTACAACATCTTTCCACACAGTTGTAGAGAACAGTCACATCTCCCTTCAGCACCCTCTTCTGAAGACTAAGCACAGCCACTCCTCATAAGACTTGTTCTCTGGATCCTTCAACAGCTTCATTGCCTTTTCTGCTCTTATTCAGCAACTCTATGTCCTTTCTGTAAATGAGGGCCCCGCACATCTGAACACAATATTTGAGATGCAGCCTCATCAAAAGTGAGTACAGATGCAGGATCCCTTCCCTGCTCCTGTTTGCCATACTTCCTTCACCATCATTCCAGCCAGCTTTTCATGCAACAAAGCATCCATACAGTTCTTCTAAGAAGATGCTTGGGAGATAGTGTCAAATGCTTTACTAAAGTCCAGGTAAACAACATCCATAGCCTTTCCCTCACCTGCTAGGCAGGTCACCTTGTCATAGAGGGAGTTCAGGTTCATCAAACAAGTCCTTGGGGCCTGATGAGATGCACCCAAGACTGTTGAGAGAGCTGGCTGATGTTGTCACTCTACCACCCTCTATGATTTTTGCAAAGTTGTAGCAAACAGGAGAGGTGCCTGAAGACTGGAGGAAACCCAATATCACTCCAGTCTTCAAAAAGGGCAAGATAGAAATTCCCGGAGACTACAGACCAGTGAGTCTCACCTTCATCCCTAAAAAATGATGGAGCAATGCATTCTGGAGGTCATCTCTAGGCACTCCAAAGAGAAGATGATCAGGAGTAGTCAGCATGGATTTACCAAGGGGAAATCATGCTTGACTAATCTGATAGCCTTCTATGATGTCATAACTGAATGGGCAGATGCAGGGAGACCAGTGGATGTAGTCTACCTTGACCTTAGTTAGACTTCTGACACTGTCTCCCCTAATATCCTTGTAAGCAAGCTCAGGAGGTGTGGGATAGAAGAACAGATAGTGAGATGGATTAGGATCTGGTTAAAAAAATAGAGTGCAAAGTGTGGTGATCAATGGTGCCAAGTCCAGCTGCAGACCTGTAACTTATGGAGTCCCTCAGGGATCAGTGCTGGGTCTGATCCTGTTCAACATCTTCATCAATGACATTGATGAGGGGACAGAGTGACAAAGTGTCTGCTCAGCAAGTTTGCTGACATTACCAAACTTGGAGGTTTGACTGATACACCTGGAGGCTGTGCAGCCATTAATCAAGACTTGGACAGACTAGAGAGTTGGGTAAAGAGGAACCTAACAAGTTCCAAAAAGGAAAAGTCCAGACTCCTGGACCTCGGAAGGAAGAATAAACTGCACCAGTACAAGTTACAAGGTAATCTGCTAGAGAACAGCCCTGCGGAGAAGAACCTGGGACTCATATTGTATAGCAAGTTATACATGAGTGTGGTGGTTTGAAAATTCCACCCCCCCAACATTAAATTTGCCAGACCATCTCAGCTGGAAGCAAATAAAAGCTGCATTTACAAGCAAAACTACAATCTACAATGGAATGTAAAGGATATGCACAAATACATGTATACATATATTGTAAATATCTTTATATTTAAATATTTTAAAATATTTAATTAAATATTTTTAATTATTGTTTATATTTTTACAAATATATTGTAAATATTTATAATATTTACAAATATTTATGTTTAGTAAACAGCACAAAAATCCCCCTGGACAAGGACCAGGGGAAGCTACTAACTTCTCCCTCCCTGCCTCTCCCTTACCCCCCTGTTCAAGAGGGACAAGAGACAGAAGCAGAGAAGTTAATACCAGTCCCATCAGAAGCAGTAAAGCCAAGATCAAGCAGAAGAAAGTTAGTATCTCCCAGCCTGAGGAAGTGAGAAGAGAGAGAAATTGTATATATTACTAGCTTCAGTCCATTATCTTTCCAATGGTATTGTTTAGAACTATTTTTATTTTCCTTCTTACACCCAATAGTGATTCATTTACATTTTACCATTTTTCTGTTCAAGTTCTGTGGAAAAATTTTAAAGGCATAGCCTAAAACTATGAGTCAGCAATGTGCTCTTGTTGCCAAGAAGGCCAAAGGGATCCTGGGGTGCATTAGGAGGAGTGTGTCCAGCAGATTGAGGGAGGTGCTCCTCCCCTTTACTCTGCTCCAGTGAGCCCTCACCCGGAATATTACATCCAGTTTTGGACTCCCCAGTTCAAGGACAGGGATCTACTTAAGAGAGTATTAACAGAGGGCTACAAGGATGATTACGGGACTGGAGCATAAGCCCTCTGAGGAAAGGCTGAGTGACCTGGGGCTGTTTAGTCTGGAGAAGAGAAGACTGAGAGGGGATTTAATAAATGTTTATAAATATCTGAGGGCTGGGGGTCAAGAGGGAGGGGACAGGCTCTTCTCAGTCGCACCCTGTGATAGGAGAGGGGGAAATTGGTATAAACTACAGCACAGGAGGTTCCACCTCAAAATGAGGAGGAACTTCCTTACTGTGAGGGTCACGGAGCACTGGAACAGACTGCCCAAAGAGGTTGTGGAGTCTGTGGAATTATCTGGACACTTCCAAGATCCCTCTGGATGCATTAATGTGTGAACTGCATTAGATTCTATGGTCCTGTGCTGGCAGGGAATGACTATGTATTGACTGGGCTTGATCACTTGATTGCCCTGCACATGCTGCATTATGGCACTCAGGATAATCTGTTCTATGATCTTCCCCAGACTGACTGATCATTAAAGGAAACAACTATTTCAGAATCTTCATAAATTTATAATATTATAGAAGTAAAAAAGCCTTAGCCTCTGTTCTCCCAGACATCAGAAAGATTGCTGGAATTAACCTTTGGTTGTATCACTGGTGTGAAAACCAGTCAAAATTTAGGTGCAGGAAGCATGTATTTTTCTCCATAACAATGCCTTCTAATGCCTACAACACTGTAAATACGTGTGAAAGGATCCCATAGGTATGGGAAAATGCTGTACCAATGTCTTGATCCACTTTTGTGGAAGGGATGGTTCTTTTATGGTTCCCCTGGCTGAAATTGAGAACGAACTGAGTAGTTCGTTTGGGAAAAAAAATCTGAACTTATTTTTCTTACATATGCAGGAGGAAATGTTAGAGGTATAGAAAAGGAGGTTAAAAGTAAGGGGTAGCTAAAGCAAAGATAGTTATCACCATACATCCAGGTGGTGTCCTGTCCCTTTGATCCTGAAGCTCTTGATCGATGGGGAAGTTTCAAACTTCCCCTGTTACCTCTGAGATTTTATACCTTTTCCAATTCCATATATAGTTGCAGTTCCCCATTCAGTTGCCATGGTTATATCATGTTTCACTGGTGTTGGCACTGAGGCTTTCTGAGGGCAGAAGGACCCCAAGGGACAAGCAGGACTGGTGGGGGCTGTCCTCCAGCACGCCTGCTTGGGAAAGTGATGTGGCTGGGGGGGGTGTTGCTGGGCAACCATGTAAAACTTAAACATCAAT